>JAXCGZ010002323.1:65000-69222 GCA_037179515.1 Halocaridina rubra | reverse complement strand
GCAGATATATATATATATATATATATATATATATATATATATATATATATATAGATAGATAGATAGATAGATAGATAGATAGATCGATAGATAGACTTGTTGTTTTCACATCATGGACCTTATTATTTTTCAACCTTGACTGTAATGAAAGGGCTTCTGTGTGTTTAGCATCAAAATATCATGAAGGTTGAGTTCACATAATTTATCTTCATGTCCTACGTCTGTTTAGCTAGTACCTGAACAGAGAGAGAGAGAGAGAGAGAGAGAGAGAGAGAGAGAGAGAGAGAGAGAGAGAGAGAGAGAGAGAGAGAGAGAGAGCTTCGTAACGATGAAAGGCTTAACCTGCGTCTGTTTAGCTAGTGCCTGAACAGAGAGAGAGAGAGAGAGATCGCTTAGTTATGATGAAAGGCTTAATAAAGAGACCCCCCAATCTTCCCTCCCCAACCTAACTTGATACGAGGAGGGTATGAAAAGGATTGATTTTTTGCAGCGTTTAATACTATATCCTGGTTTTGTTAAGGCAGACGAAAAGTTGTTTTCACTAATTGTTATTATTTAACGAGTACATCTACCAAAACAAGTCCTTCGCAAGAAGGCAACCGACCTAGCCCTTAGTTGAAAAGGGAGTTCGTGACGTAAAACCGAAACCAAACGTTATTATAAAAAAAAACCTGAAAGGCTAGGTTTTTTTTTTAATGATTATTTAAGGCAGACGAAAAGTTGTTTTCGCTAATCTAAAAAAAAAAACAAACGAAAGGTTAGGATTTTTTTTTTCACTTTGGCAAGAATTATCGCTGCAATGTGAAAAAACAAAATTATCGCTCGATAGTAGTCACCGTGGCTCAGGCGGTAGCGTCCGCGACTCTAAGGCGTCAGGTCGAGGGTTCGCGCCCCGTCACGGTCTGAGGTTAGCAAGAGGGTAACGATTACATCTGCCAGAACAAGTCCTTCGCAAGAAGGCAACCGTCCTATCCCTTAGTAGAAAAAGGGAGTCCGTGACGTAAAACCGGAACATTGGTAAGAATTATCTCTCATCTTATATCACAGTGACTATGTATGCATATGTTCCGGTTTTACGTCACGGACTCCCTTTTCTACCAAGGGCTAGGACGGTTGCCTTCTTGCGAAGGACTTGTTTTGGCAGATGTAATCGTTACCCTGAGTGCATGCTCTTGCTAGCCTCATACCATGACGGGGCGCGAACCCTCAACCTGACGCCTCAGAGTCGCGGACGCTACCGCTTGAGCCACGGTGACTACTTTATATGTATGCGTATGTGTTTCTACTTCATCTTACGGAGAATTATCTTCTGTTGTTGCTGCTGCTATTTCCGTCTCCATAGCAACGTCGCCAACGAGATAGTACATAACATGGATGTCAACTCGACTGTTATTACAGTGTTCCGGTTTTACGTCACGGACTCCCTTTTCTACTAAGGGCTAGGACGGTTGCCTTCTTGCAAAGGACTTGTTTTGGCACATGTAATCGTTACTGAGTGCATGCCCTTGCTATCCTCAGACCGTGACGGGGCGCGAACCCTCGACCTGACGCCTCAGAGTCGCGGACGCTACCGCTTGAGCCACGGTGACTACATTGTTATTACACTGTATATCTTTGTAAATTATTATAATTACGTTTTTAATTTTTTTTTCTATGATTGTGACACTAGGACAGGCTAAAATAAATAAATCTGCCCTCATCGGGCCCGGGCACCAAGAAAACAAAATTATAGAGAAACAGAGATGGGGAGTGTATTAAAGAAATTACTCCTAGAGAATAGTGTAATATTGTGCCAAGTGGAGTTTATAGAAAAAGAACGATTTTTATTTTTTTTTAATTTTTTTTACACACACACACACACACACACACACACACACACACACACACTGCACACCTCCTTGGCTCGGATAGGTGTTTACTTGTCTCGTAGAGAGGTTTCATTGTTATGACTTAATTAAGGCGTCCGTGGACATAACTTTAGCTTTATTGAGCCCACAAGGCCTTTGTTAAGTTGGAGGCCATCCTTCAAAAAAAAAAAAAAAAGTTTCAAGATTGTAATGGGATAAGATTAAGTATGTTGTTGTTCTTTATGAGTGTCTAGAATCGGGTACATGGTCGTCACTTGTGGCATCATGGGTATTCATGCTTTGTGTGTGTGTGTTTGTTTGTTAACTGGTTGGTTTCATGTCATTTAAATGTCCTGCTCTGATTAAGTTCCTAACCAGTTAATATAATGTAACCTTGCGATGAGAAAGGCTCGTAGAAAACAATTATTAGTAAGGTTTCGAAAACTTTTCAACCCAAAGAATTTATTCTTTACTAAGAGAGAGAGAGAGAGAGAGAGGAGAGAGAGAGAGAGAGAGAGAGAGAGTATCCATACTACTACTTGTATCTAGTGTATCAAGATCTAAAAATTTCAGCTGCCTTCTTTCACGTCCTGCTAACGGTACCGAATGCAACCAGTTATGTAACTGTACCTGTTCCGTACTCGTGCTTCCTGTTACCCCGAGTGTCGCAACATTAAGTGCTGCAATTTGATAAGGAATCCTTGAATGGTGGTGCAACCAGGAGTGGTGCAGCGGTAATTGGTGCAACAAAAGCAGAAGAGACTCTCTCCGTCAGCACCTGCTGCTGTCTTCCTCCTTATCGATTCTCTTTTAAGCATTGTCTAATGGTGACGTCTGACTTGTCAAAGAGTGGCCGTTAAATTTTATATGTTCCGGTTTTACGTCACGGACTCCCTTTTCTACCAAGGGCTAGGACGTTTGCCTTCTTGCGAAGGACTTGTTTTGGCAGATGTAATCGTTACCCTGAGTGCATGCCCTTGCTAACCTCAGACCGTGACGGGGCGCGAACTCTCGACCTGACGCCTCAGAGTCGCGGACGCTACCGCCTGAGCCACGGTGACTACAGGCTGTTAAAGTTTATATCAGCAAGAATATTGTCAGTGATAATTGCTTTATTAAAGTCCATCTCCTACAGAAATAAGTGTAATTAAAAGTGTAGTTTTTGCAAAATATTTATTGTCTCATTTTAATTATTTATTGTTTGTGTTAGGAACTATAAAAGTCCTCTCAAATTATCAGCAGAAATGAATTTTGGTGAGGTATGAAAAATAATTTGAGTCTCGATTCCAAACTTTGCTGGTGCGACATTTCATTTGAAAAAAAAAATAAAACATTGTGATAGAGCTATTCCTGCAAGGGAATGATGCAGTGCAGAATTTCTCTCTCTCTCTCTCTCTCTCTCTCTCTCTCTCTCTCTCTCTCTCTCCTCTCTCTCTCTCTCTCTCTCTCTCTCTCTCTCTCTCTCTCACACACACACACACACACACACACACAATTAAACTCTCTCTCTCTCACAATTAAACTCTCTCTCTCTCTCTCTCCTCTCTCTCTCTCTCTCTCTCTCTCTCTCTCTCTCTCTCTCTCTCTCTCTCTCTCTCTCTCTCTCTCTACACACAAATAAATAATTATAAAAGCAAAACGATCGTATTAAGAGACTCTTAAAAGAGTAATATCGTCTACTAAAAAAAAAAAAAAAAAAGGGAAAAAAAAGCAGTCCCAAAAATCTAGGGAGGAGGTGAGGTGATGTCGAGATAATGAGATACATATTATGATAAATGAACGGGAGTTATTTTACTCTTAAATTGTAGAAAGTTTGTGCGTCAGAAACCTCACCATATCCTTTTTATCTATTAAACTGGTCATTACTGCAACTTTCTCTTGCTATATATGTGTTAAGTTTACTGATAATATGGTTTGTCTCGTATTATATATATATATATATATATATATATATATATATATATATATATATATATATATATATATATATATATATATAGAGAGAGAGAGAGAGAGAGAGAGAGAGAGAGAGAGAGAGAGCAAATCATCTTTAGCAGTAAACCCCTTGCTTCAAGAGTGTTGTATGGTAGAGCTAATTATTTCACTTAATCGTTTTATATATAGTATTATGTGATTTAATGTAATACTGTACATGTATGTTGTCTGTTTTACACATAATGAAGTACTAAATTAAATTACCCTGAGCATTTTTTACTGTGAAATAAAAGAACCTCCTCCCTTTACGCATTGAATATCAACAATGGTTATTAAATATGTCGTTATTGTAATTCATAAGCCATCTGTACATCCTTTGTATTGTTCTTAAGGTTTGAATAATACCTGAACACAAAACTGACGAGTTCAAAAGACAGTTG
>JAXCGZ010002323.1:32500-57500 GCA_037179515.1 Halocaridina rubra | reverse complement strand
CATTCAGAAAGAATGGGTTCATTCTAGTATAGCAGTTAGCAGTAAGATTTGCTTCCTCTTTAGACCTTCAGTGGTTTAGTTGATAGCGCTTTGACCCAGTAATTATGTGTCTTAGGTTCGAAGTCCCGATCAGTGGTAAAGTATGATTCATATATATATATATATATATATATATATATATATATATATATATATATATATATATATATATATATATATATATAGCACACACACAAACACACACGTTATCCGGTTTGAAATATTTGTTATGCATGTTGCAAGTTGAATTGCAAATATTTATCCTATACATGCATACACGCATTTCCTGTTTGCATATACCGCGCACTGTAGTGCATATTGCGATTCTTAATCCATGTAGGTATATTACGCGCACGCAACTGTGATGCTTACAAGTAAAACTGTTTCCTTGAGGAGTAAATATATCTTACTGTAATTATTGTGGACTTGCCATATTTTGTTAATACAAGCAAGTGGTGGATGTGTGTTGCAGGTATCGGTATTTCGGTTGTGTCTTCGGAATCTCTAATAAAATGTTGTGTGGGAGCTCTGAAGAAACGTTGTCCGATTGTTAGGCCGCTTTCACACCAAAGTGGCACGTCGCACGTGGCATGCCACGTGGCACGCCAGTTGAAATCGAACATCCGGAAATATATGAAACCTTTCACACAGAAGTGGCGTAACTCGTTCCATGTGCCACGTGCGACTTGCATGTCACTGAAATACTGAAAATAATAATGATAACAGTGAAATCAATGATTCTAAAGTAGAAAATTATTAATAAGTTATACAATAAGATACTTAAAATGGAGGTATGAGGTAATTGGGCATACATGTTTATAAGCATAGTACAGTAGTATAGTAGTATACACTCATGATATAGCATTACCTCATCTCTGCCTTGTCCTTAACCTTTTTCTTTTCCTTCGTCTTGGTATTTTCTCGTGCCTGGGCCCTTATTGATGAGGGCAGTTTCTGCCTGTCCCGGTGTCACTCATTTAAAAAAAAAATTGAACAGAGATAAACCTTGCATAGAAAATTAACAGTAGCTACTATAAATATATAATAATAATAATAATAATAATAATAATAATAATAATAATAATAATACAAATGGCAAAGATAATGTTAATAGTAAACTAGTAATGATAACAGTTGATATACAATTTTAAAAGCTAAATATCACGCTTTATACTAAGCTTTCAAGGCGACCAGCAGTGACTGACTTTACGAAATTAAGATTTCTTCTGCATTTTAAACCGATGACGTTAACACACTCAATTATGAATACAAAATATAGATGTTCCGGTTCCGGTTTTACGTCATGGACTCCCTTTTCTACCAAGGGCTAGGACGATTGCCTTCTTGCGTAGGACTTGTTTTGGCATATGTAATCGTTACCCTGAGTGCATGCCCTTGCTAACCTCAGACCCTGAATGAATAAAAATATAGATAAAAATAGAAAAACAAGAACGTCATTCGAACCAAACAGGTATCGGACAAGCGTCCTACGAGTAATAAACAAACAAACATTTATTTCCATTTTTGTACAATGATTATTCTTCTAAAAGTAAAAGTCACTTATAAGTACAGTAGACATGTAATTGAATTAATAAGTAAGAGGGTAATACATACAGTTAAATTAAATGTAGCTTTCCTAGAAAATGATAATACTGTAATAAAAATGTTAACAATAATGTTAATAATTAAGTAGTAATAATAACACTCGATACAGTATGGAAAACCAACTCCTCGCACACCTAAGCAGAGGAGAGAGGTTTCGCAGTTCATGCTAATGATACATAAATCTAGGTCAGGGCCAGATAATGATGGGATGCCGGCCATTAATAGCTTTGCTTCTCTCTCTCTCTCTCTCTCTCTCTCTCTCTCTCTCTCTCTCTCTCTCTCTCTCTCTCTCTCTCTCTCTCTCTTTTATAAGAGACTTTAATCAAATATTTTATTTTAATATTTATATTATCTAAATCTCACCTGCTTTGAAAATTTCTTTCTTTTACTGTTTTCGCTTTTCGTAGTCACCGTGGCTCAAGCGGTAGCGTCCGCGAATTGAGGCGTAAGGTCGAGGGTTCGCGCCCCGTCACGGTCTGAGGTTAGCAAGGGCATGCACTCAGGGTAACGATTACATCTGCCAAAACGAGTCCTTCGCAAGAAGGCAATCGTCCTAGCCCTTGGTTGAAAAGGGAGTCCGTGACGTAAAACCAAATAAAGAACTGCTTTCGCTTTTCATTCATTCTCTAACGCAAATTAATTTATTTTTTATTATAGGATTCGGTTTTACGTCACGAACTCCCTTTTCTACTAAGGGCTAGGACGGTAGCCTTCTTACGAAGGACTTGTTTTGGCAGAGGTAATCGTTACCCTGAGTGTATGCCCTTACTAACCTCAGTCCGTGACGGGGCGCGAACCCTCGACCTGCCGCCTCAGTCGCAGACGCTACCATTTTGCCATGGAGACTACATAATTTTGCTGTTTTAATGACTGGAGCCATTTTTACAGAGGGGAAAGGTTTAATGGACTAAAATTTCGGCATCTCTTAAAATTGGACATTGCTCATATAATATGTTGAATACTTTGAAACTTTATAATTGCTAAAGGCAATATCTCTGATACATGGAAAATTGCTAAAACCATGCTTTCCAATAACTGTAATAAAAGTAGTAACATATCAATTATACCCGATGAGGTAGATGTAAGTGCTAAAGCAGAAGAGTTCAATAATTTTTTCGCTGAAGTGGGGAAAAAACCTTTGAAAAAACAAAAAAAATAATAAATGAAATCAATAATAGTAATGGTGGTAATAATAATGACGATGGTAGTAGTAATAATAATAGTAATGTTGATAATGGTGTAAATAATAATGATGGTGGTAGTAATGGTAATGATAATAGTGATGATGGTAGTAATAATAATAATAATGTTAATCTTGAAGAACATAGTGCATTCAATAGAAGTAATGATGTCTTTAACCCTACTACAGTAGATTGTAATACAGTAATCTTAGTAATAAAAAATCTGAAAGACTCTAATGCATATGGATCAGATGGAATTTGTTTTCGTTTTATTAGAGATTCATTATTTGTAATAGCATATTATCTGACGGTAATAATCAATACTTCCATAGTTACCAATATTTACCCAGATTTATGGAAAAATCCCCATGTAATTCCTGGTTTTAAAAATGGAAATCCTGACGACGTCTCCAACTATAGACCAATCTCTTTACTACCAATTTTATCAAAGATACTTGAAAAGATTGTTGCAAATCAGTTAAGTGAGTTTCTTGAAAAAAATAAGCTTATTGTAAAAAGTCAACACGGTTTCAGGCCAAAATTATCAACTGAAACTGCCTTATTGAAAATATCAGATGAAATATACAAAAATATAGATAATAAGAAAATATCATTGCTACTACTACTCGATCTTTCTAAAGCTTTTGATAGTGTACACCACACTATTTTATTAGAAAAATGCAAAAAAATGAACATTGACCCAAGCTGGTTCGAGAACTATTTAAAAAACCGCTACCAGTCAGTCAGAATAAAAGAAGTAGTTTCAAGTCGCAAGAAGGTATTGTTTGGGGTCCCTCAGGGATCGATCCTAGGACCTATACTTTTTCTAATATATGTAAACGATCTAGTAAAATATTTACCTAACTCAAATCTTAATTGAAAGAGAAATTAATGATTTAGAAAATATTATTCGTAGAGCAGAAGAAATTTTGTATATGGCTAAACGTTACTTTCTAAAAAATGGTCTGTTACTTAATGAAACTAAAACCCAATCTATTCTTATCGGATCCAGACAATTATTATCAGAAGTTGATGACAATCTTCATATAAATTTTAACGGTAATATCATTAAGCCAATGAACTCGGTAAAGAACCTAGGTGTCTATTTTGACCGTTACATGAATTTTGAAATGCATATAGATGAAATTTATAAAAAAGTAATGGGTACTCCAATATATCTAAATAGGGTAAAAGACTCATTTGAAACATCAACTCGTATAATAATTGTCCAGTCCTTAGCTATGAGTTTAATTAATTACTGTCTCAAAGTTTGGGGATGTACAAATAAGACTCAATTACAAAGAATACAAAAGTTACAAAACTTTGCAGCACGAGTGGCTGTTGGCAATGTAAGAAAATACGAGCACATCTCTCCTGTTTTAAAAGATCTAGAATGGATAAAGATTAGAGATAAATATGTTTTTGATATATGTACCTTTGTTTTTAATATACTAAGAAACAATCTTCCTGATTGCTTGTATAATTTTTCTACAGTAAGCTCAGTTACCGGGTTAACTACCCGTCAAGGGGAAGATTTATTAGTACGAAGGTCTAAAACTGATATTGGCTCAAGAGATATAAACATTCGTGGACCTCATTTATATAATCAGCTTCCCAGAGAACTAAATAATGCTGGTTCAGTGCATACTTTTAAATATAATCTTAAGAAGTTACTCTTAAAGGAAGATTTTACTTGTAATTTTTAATGGTACACTCATCTTTATGATTTGTTTGTTTTAGTATGTCTATATCGTACACCACAGATGTCTATCTGGAATATATATGTATCTTATTTGAATACCCAATGTACTTTGGAAATAAAGATTTATTATTATTATTATTATTATTATGAGAGCATATTTGAACATAATCTATCTTAAGCCGATTTTTTTTTTCCTCATTTGCATCATCAGTGATGGATTCAGTTTTACGTCACGAACTCCCTCTTCAACTAAGGGCTAGGACGGTTGCCTTCTTTACGAAGGACTTGTTTTGGCAGATGTAATCGTTACCCTGAGTGTATGCCCTTACTAACCTCAGACCGTGACGGGGCGCGAACCCTTCGAACAAAATCTAGTCATCAAAATCTATATACATGTACCATTTTCCCCTTATAAGAGGAATGGCTGAGTCAAGGCAAAATACTCTAATCAAAATCAGGTTATCTAAATTAAGGTCAATATATTAAGTTATTGGCAAAGAATTAAAAGATATTTTGGAGTATCTTACTTTAGGTATAGGTTTTTGATACGTCCGAAAGGTACATTTTGCTCGGTGCGATTATTGCTGAACGATGATCGTTCATGGCTCAACGATGATCGTCAAACGATTGTCTAGAGCATTCATTCTTTGTTTTTGAATGGGACTGTTTTGTTTCGAGCGACTGCCGCAATTAATTACACTGTTTAAGAAATCGGGCCTGACTCAATTAGAAGTTAAATTTCATGGTAATAGTCTTTGGAGAGCAATAAATAGCTCGAAATTTGACAGCCAACTGACAGCAGCTAATTGACAGCAGTGAAAAAAAAAAAAAAGCTGGTCATTGGAGACCGTCATCGAGTGTGACCTTTGTGGTCAGTCTCTGTGGTCCATCGTTGCTGGTGTAGACAACCCTCCCCCTTTGATCTTTGGAGGAGGTGGGAGGTATGCTAGATTTTTTTTTTTTTTTTTTTTTACTGTGACACCGGGACAGGCAGAAACTGCCCTCATAAATAAAGGCCCGGGTACGATAAAGTACCAAGACGAAGGAAAAGAAAAAGGTTAAGGACAAGGCAGAGATGAGGTAATGTCACACAAAGGAAAACGACAGACCGAAAAAAAAAGGTCATAGTACAGAGGACCCAGAGATATGGAGGACTAGGTTCTGAGATGACGATAGATCTGCTTTTTGAAGGATGAAAGGTCATAAGAATTAGGAAAGACAGAAGGAGGAAGAGAGTTATTATATATATATATATATATATATATATATATATATATATATATATATATATATATATATATATATATATATATATATATATAAAAGTGTGTGTTAGTAATTGATATTAGGCTTATGGTACTGATAAGCGGATGACAATAAATTGATGACTATTTACTTTCAATCATAAGTAGTCACCGTGGCTCAAGCGGTATCGTCCGAGACTCTGAGGCGTCAGGTCGAGGGTTCGCGCCCCGTCACGGTCTGAGATTAGCAAGGGCATGCACTCAAGGTAACAATTATATCTGCCAAAACAAGTTCTTCGTAAGAAGGCAACCGTCCTAGCCCTTGGTAGAAATGGGAGTCCTTGACGTAAAACCGGAACTTTTACTTTCAATTGTATATAGTGACGTATAGCTTAACACACACGACTCTCCCTTCAAAATTGTTAAGATGATGTGTGTCTTATTATTGCAAATATTCTCTTGCCTATTGAAAAAAAAAAACCTATTAAACTGAGAATATTTTTTGTTTTGTGCGTGATTGCGTACCAGTGCAATAAACTTCAGTCCAGCTTTAAAGCTTATTACGAGCTTGAGGCAATTATCCCTGGTAATTCGAGTAATTGACGCGTAAAGGGTTCATGATTTTTGGATATTCCACATACCATGGCATGGCTGATGAAAGATTGCCTAATATTAAGCTTTGCTCGCAGAGTTTGTGTGTGTATATACATATATATATATATATATATATATATATATATATATATATATATATATATATATATATATATATATATATATATATATATGTGTGTGTGTGTGTGTGTGTGTGTGTGTGTGTGTGTGTATGTGTGTGTGTGTGTGTGTGTGTGTGAATAGCAAGACAAGTTAAAATAATTAAGAGCACTGGAAAATGTGCTTTCTTTTGTACATATAGAATTGGATTATGACAAAGCTTCTTAAATCATTAATCTTATGATTTTTATAGTATCATCTTTTGTAACCAGAAACACTGTTATATATATATATATATATATATATATATATATATATATATATATATATATATATATACACACACACACACACACACATCTCCCTGAGGGAGGGGGTTAGAATACTTTCTCCGTGTTCCCCTGCATGTCATAAGAGTCGACTAAATGGGGCGGAGCTATATGACTTATTACTTAGAGTATGGATATATATGGTTTGTACACATTGTACACGTTATCATTTAGACTTTTCGTCCATATTTTATTTCATCGGGACGTGAGGCTCTCTTATCGTAATTGCTATCTTATCTACCTCTGTTATCATTCATACTTCGTGGAAAAGTGTAGGAAGCATTATAACTGCACTTTGCATTTAATGAATTTCTCTCTCTCTCTCTCTCTCTCTCTCTCTCTCTCTCTCTCTCTCTCTCTCTCTCTCTCTATATATATATATATATATATATATATATATATATATATTATCGCTAAATTCCTGAGTCGATTTTGTTTTAACCTATATATCTATGATATTCCCCAAATAAGAGGAGTGGCTGAGTCAAGGCAAAATGCTGAGACTCTTTGCAAAGAGAAAACACAGAGGAGGGGATTCCCATTCCCATCGCTCCGACCCATTTATTCGACTCTTACGGCATGAAGGGGAACACGGAGGAAGTATTCTAGCCCCTCCCCTTTAAAAAAAAAAAAGTTTTATAATAATTTTTTTGGGGGGCCCTTTCAAAACCTTAATTGAAAGTGACATTCGAGGAAGATATGTGAAGAATAAAATTTCCTTTGATGAGTAAACCTCCAACGTTATACTTGATGTTCCGGTTTTACGTCACGGACTCCCTTTTCTGCCAAGGGCTAGAACGGTTGCCTTCTTGCCAAGGACTTGTTTTGGCAGATGTAATCCTTGCCCTGAGTGCATGCCCTTGCTAACCTCAGACCGTGACGGGGCGCGAACCCTCGACCTGACGCCTCAGAGTCGCGGACGCTCCCGCTTAAGCCACGGTGACTACTGTCTTTTTTGAATTATCACAGAGGTCAATTTAGAAAGCTAGAGCGATTTGGCATTTGATTCGTAATCAATTGGCAGTTTCATCTCTCATAATGAAAAACTCCTCCATTAGAATTCATGATAATTGTATTTGTGAAGTTAGTAGATCGTTAACAGCATTAAGGCCGGTTTTGGCTCTGTCAATTTTCGTTTGATGTTATTATCGACTGCTTCTTCCCTATGTACTCACCGTGGCTCAAGCGGTAGCGTCCGCGACTATGAAGCGTCAGGTCGAGGTTTCGCGCCCTGTCACGGTCTGAGGTTAGCAAGGGCATGCACTGAGGATAACAATTACATCTGCCAAAACAAGTTCTCAGAAAGGAGGCAACCGTCCTAGCCCTTGGTAGAACAGGGTGTCCGTGACGTAAAACCGGAACCAAACCGACTGCTTCTTTCCACTGTATTATTCTGGAGTGATGGATATGGCCCAAATAAGAGCGTAAAATTGTCATAAACTGCTAAGATTGCACAATAATGACACATTCGCCTGATATATAAGTTTGGACAAGTCTTTTTCAGCTCTTTCGCAGTGATGGCCATTAAGCACCGAATTTGTTGGCCATAATTCCCCCGAAGGGCGTCATTGTTATGAATCATAAGGGACATCCAACCGTGAATTATATCCACAAGTTGTTAATGTACTGTACTTATCTGGTGGCAGGTCACACTTTGATCAAATGATACATCATTTAATGGTTTAGGATATGAACATTTGTAGATTTTTTTTTTTTTTTTATGATTGTGACACCAGGCCAGGGCAAAAAAAAAAAAAATTACCCTCATCTGGCCTGGGCACGAACAAAACATAAAGGAAAATAGAGATGGGGAATGTTGTGACTGGTCAGATGTGAAGAGATAATAAGACGGGTGTAACGAATATCCAAGAATATTCGGTGTTGATGTAGGCATAGAGAGAGACTCGTAACTTAGGGAAGACTTAACATAGAACTGTCCAGGACAAACTTATGTAAGTCCACAAGACCCTTCAGCTGTAGTATCACAACGGGCGGTTGTTACCATGGGCCAACGTACTACATTGAATTCCCTGCATATCTAATGTTGTGCTGCTACTTTGGCATTATGGCGTTTAAGGGAAAAAATTTTACCCTTATATTCTCAGTGTATCGTAGATACTGACGATTGGATGTCCTTAGTGATGCTTATTATAGTAGTCACCGTGGCTCAAGCGGTAGTGTCCGCGACTCTGAGGCGTCAGGTCGAGGGTTCGCGCCCCGTCACGGTCTGAGGTTAACATTGGCACGCACTTAGGGTAACGATTACATCTGCCAAAACGAGTCCTTCGCAAGAAGGCAACCGTCCTAGCCCTTGGTAGAAAAGGGAGTCCGTGACGTAAAACCGGAACAAGTGATGCTTATCGTAGCAAGTGATTTAAGGGGATTGGAAAGCGGGTGACGAGTAATCCCTCCTTTCCTAAATAAAATACAAAAGCGGCGGAAAGGAGATAGGTGGAGTAACCCAGCTGATACTTGTTTTGTACCTGTGACCAGGGTTGCCAGGTTATGCCATAATTGGCAATTTTTTTTTACAGAAATCTCGTGTTTCTTGAAATGCTGATTGGCACAAAATAATTGATTGGATAATTTGTAACCGTTTTGTCGTTTTTGGTAAAAAAAAAAAATGCCAGTATGTTTGTATGTAAAAAAGAAAATCCATCAATTTTAACAAATTCCTTGGCACTACTGCCTATTACCTTATGTAAAGCATTATCTCTATTGTCAGACATCAAATCTTATTTTGATGAACACAATGTCCCACTTAGCACTATTATAGTGCTAGGTCCTAATGGTGCATATTATGCATATGGAATTCATAACTCAGTGTACATATTTTCTTGGTGCCCGGGTCCGATGAGGGCAATTTTCTTGCCTGTCCCAGTGTCACATTCATGAAAAACACAATGATAAGGGCCTACTCTCCTCGTTGTATTTTGGTTGAATATATATGCCTCAGTTTAGGTCTGTGTGAAAATATGCCTTTGCTGAATTGCCTTTACATCTCTCATTCTTCTTCAGTGAAATTGCTAAGTGGTTTAGATTTAAATCTGAGAGGAGGAGTGACTATGTTTTCTCTCGCAAGTCTCTTTTGAGTGTTTGTTCGCTGTTTCCTTTAGTCATTTTTTCCCTTGTTTCTTCGTATCTCTTTTAAGAGGGTGTTTTCCTATTCACATTACAGATAGCGTGGTACATTCCTCAGCGTCAGCGAACATATTTTGTGCTGACACAGCAGAAAATTCCGTGCAGACGCATACCAAGAAACCTTATTTCGCAAATGTTTATTTTATTTGTTTATATATTCTACATCGGTATTATAAATCTCAACCATACACACTTCACAGTTCGCTCGTTCCGGTTTTATGTCACGGACTCTCTTTTCTACTAAGGGCTAGGACGGTTGCCTTCTTGCAAAGGACTTGTCAGTAGTTCATATATAGAAATTAACTTGCTTAATATATTTTATCCACTTGAAAATTTTGTTATCAAAGCAGAATAATCATCATGTAGTAGGTTGACCCATGGCATCAGCCGCCCGTAATGATACTACAGCTGAAGTTTTTTTTGGACTTAAATAGGACTGTTGGGAACAGTTCGATGCTTAGTCTTCCTTCAGTTACGGTTCTGTTTCTATGCCTACATCAATACAGAATATTCTTGGATATTCGTTACACATCTCTTCCTATCCCCACACATCTGACAAGTCACAGTACTCTCCATCTCTGTTTTTATTTACTCTGGTTTCTTCGTGCCCAGGCCCGATGAGGGCAGTTTTATTTTTATTTTTTTATGCCCGTCCTGGTGTCACCAAAAAACAAACAAACAAACAAACAAACACGTGCTACAACCCCCCAAAACTCAGTAGGATTATTTCGCAGGATATTTCAGGTCTTTTGGGTGTACCAATATTTACAACTGCAAAATACTGCTTGAAATACTAAATTATCTGTGTTTGGTGT
Source organism: Halocaridina rubra (assembly GCA_037179515.1). Lineage (NCBI taxonomy): Eukaryota > Metazoa > Arthropoda > Malacostraca > Decapoda > Atyidae > Halocaridina > Halocaridina rubra. Next base: position 46,730 of record JAXCGZ010002323.1, on the reverse strand, counting down.
TTGTCTCCCCAAGATATATGAATCTGAGCAAATTGATACTTGCTAACATCATACATATGCAGATTAGAGTCATTTGTTGAAGGCTTTGAATGATTTTTGCATGTCATTAAGGATTAGAATATATAATGATAAATTCATTAGAATGTAAGAACAGGTTGAAAACATACATTTAAGACCTATGACATTCAAGTTTTTTGGAACATTACAGTCATTTCGGTCAGAAGTTCCTCTCTCCCAGAGTAGAAGTGTTAAGATTCATGAATTGAACCTTGAAGAATTTATCAGCATGGACACAGATGTTGTTGACTTATGAAGGAGTGCATAAATATTAGGCTGTGTGACTGGACAAGTGCAAGGACTGGAAAAAAAAAAACTTTTGGTGCTGTGTATATGATTTTAAAAATGCAGTTGGGGTGTATTGTTGTAGAAGTCTGGGAAAATTTGTATTAACTAAATTATGTTTCCTATATCAAGTGGATTTGTTGAAAGAGTCTTCAGTCAGGCTACCTTAGTTGAGACAAAAATAAGAAATAAAACGAGAAACAAGATTTCAAAGATTATTTTGAATAGGTCACATTTACTATTGAACAATGTATGATGCAAAGATGTCCTCGTGCTACAAAAAAATGTTGAGAATTTTCAATAGTAGTATGTATTACTGATAGTCAACATGAGGAATAAAATAACAAAAGATATATTGAATGTTTGGAGAAATATGCTATAAAACATGTTAAATATTTGGTTAATTTTCAGTTCTATTTTACTGTTATATAAATTGCTAAGAGCCTTACATCTTTTTTGGTTAATTTTTCACTATTTTATTTTAATTTTGTAATTGCCATAAAGACTTGTTATTTTTGAAAATTAGTTTGCCAGTCAATGCCGTAAATTACTCATAGTTGCCATATGAGTACTGGAATACTTGGCAACCTGCCTCTGATCGCCTGTATTTGTTTAATAATAATAGTTATAATATTATTATTATTATTATTATTATTATTATTACCTTGAAGCCAAGTTAGATAATTTATGGAAATTTTTTAATCTCTATTTACTGTTGGAGACCATCCTTTGTATGCTGCACATTTTTGTTACTGATAATTCTTTTGAAAAAAAAGTAACTATCAATGATGGTCTCGGACATGGGTACCGTTGTTTACAGTCATTTGAATACTTTATTTTGTTTAAATCTGAATATATTTAGTTCTTTTTTTCTTTTTCTGACCATTCTTTATCCCGTACTAGGCTATGTTGCGGATTGGATAACAAATGCACACATGAACAGATGAACATTAATCTATTCTTTTGATATGCTGATTGGTAGACTTGTTCCCTGCAACAGAACAATGATATTAGCTACGCCAAATGGCGCATTGTATAAAGATGAATATCTTTATTATGCCAGACATTGATAGATCTATTCTCTTATATGGTCGCTCCTATCTTATTGATTGTATTGGATGTGGATATAATGGCGGGGGATATTTTAAAGACAACAGAATGTATACATGCATGTACCAGTGTGTATATCAGTATACGTATAGATAGGTATGTAGATAGATAGAAAACGATATACATACACTCATATTAAAAAAAAAAATGGTCTCATTATCAGATGTATTAAACACAGTCATATGTGAGAAACAGTGGCCATTCCTTTTCAAGTTTTGTTCTGTCTTGAGTCTCCTTCACTGTAGGAGTTTGTCCCGTTCATTTTAGTGTTCTTTCAATTATTTTCCTTTATTTTTGTTGTTGTTATGTAATTTCTTCCACTTTTTTTTTACTCTAAGCATTCTACTTCCTTGTATACCATTGGAATTTAATGTTGTTTACGTGATTACATTGACAAAAAGCTTCTGGGAAATTCACATTGTCAGTAGGCCATGAGTCTACTTGCATTTTTTTTCTCTCCTTCCTGGCATATGCTTCAAACCACTGAGAATAGTTGAAATATTTCAGCAGTGACTTTCAGACACTGATATCCAGAATTATTTTCATATCTTGTCCGAACATGGAAAAACTGTAATTTAGAATTATTTTAGAATGGTTTCACCACTATTTCATTATATAGTATCTATATACAGACAATTTGTCGTCTACTATTCTAAATATGGGTACTTACTGCACACACACACACACACACACACACACACACACACACACACACACACACACTTTAATGAGAAAACCCTTGGGGGAGGGTTGAAAGAGTGTACCGTTTATATTGCTGAATATGAAGCTCTTTAGCAGATCTTATACATTTCTTATAGCCTATTCTTGAAAGAAAATTTTAATGGTAAGCTGTCCATAGATGTGAAGAACAGTTTCGTCATTCAAAGCTTAAGGTCGCTACACACGATCAAGTAAACTTGACAAGTATGCTTGATCAAGTGACTTGTTCAAGCAAACTGGACCGTCTGTATGGTGAGACTTGATCAAGTATTAGACTTGACAAGTCGCTTGAGGCATGATTGAATTTGAATCATGTCGTCAAGTCAAGTCTTCCAGTAGCAAGAAATCGCAGTGTTGCAGTCAATCTTTCGTGGGGAGAAATTGCTTCTCTCATGTTTGTAGTGGTCTTCGCAATTAGTGGTGTTACCAGTGACAGCAGATGTAAGTATGTCGCTTCGTTCATTCGAAGGTAGTTGTGCCAATCACGTGGATAAATCTTCAACTCAGCCAATAGGATAACATGAGAATATGTTTTCCTCTTCTTCACCCACTCTTTGCACCACTCACGCCGGTTCTTTCTAGTTGCCTTTCGCTTGGCCACAATACAGAAAGCTGCCAAAGCAAGAGCGTCGTCGTCGTCTGCACTCGACATTGTGATTTCAACTGAAGACTTGTCAAGCATACCTGACCGTGTGGAGGCGAAGGGAAATATCACAATACTTGATGAAATAATTGACAACCATACTTGTCAAGTTTACTTGATCGTGTGTAGCCCGCTTTAAAGGTAGTCAGGCGAATAACCACCAAGGCCTACCGGTAAATTTCATCACCAGGAGTCTTTGATGTACGGTTCGTGATGTGTGTCAACACATGGGCGTTGGCGAACATCCACCCATCCTCCTTAGAAGTGAAGCGGCCATTTCTCTTAAATGTGTGTGTGTGTGATTATATAAGAATACCAAAAAACCTTTAATGTATACATTTATTAAGTATTTTATTCAGTTTCACTGAATTACTTAGGTTATGATGAGGGCGTTAATTTTGAAGTGATGCGATGGAGAACACATGGAGAAGAGCCAGCAGCCGGAAAAGAATTTGACGTTCTTTATGAGCCTTGAACAGGTCTGAATGAAGATTGATTTCAGGAAATGGAAGAAAGGTTCAATATCAGAGGTTTAGTTAATATATATATATATATATATATATATATATATATATATATATATATATATATATATATATATATATATATATATATATATATGTGTGTGTGTGTGTGTACATATATAAATATATATACACACATACACACGCACACGTTAAAACTATAATATTAGCAATGCTATTATCCAAGAAAAACTTTTGTGGTCTAGGGACTTGAACTCGCATCACTAATTACTGAATAATGCCACCGTACCGACTGAGCTTCTACAACAAACTAAATTTTTATAAGCCAGCCAGACCTTTCTAGCACCAACGGGAAAAGTACACATGCCCGCGCGTGTGCTTTGAAAGAGTGAAAGCGTGTTTGCAAATGACTGAATGTTCCAGTCTTACGTCACGGACTCCCTTTTCTACCAAGGGCTAGGATGGTTGCTTCCTTTCGAAGGATTTGTTTTGGCAGATGTAATCGTTACCCTGAGTCCATGCCCTTGCTAACCTCAGACCGTGACGGGGCGCGAACCCTCGACCTGACGCCTCAGAGTCGCGGACGCTACCGCTTGAGCCACGGTGACTTCTAGTGATTTTCTATCTCATATTCTGGGATAATTTTGCATGGAGTTGCCAAGACCTTGCAAGAGTGAATTGTTATTCTGAGGATGCTATGGCTACTCCAGAAGATTCGAAAAAGTATTCTAAATGTAATGTGATGTCAGCAAGTTCCTCGTTAGCAATTTTCATTGTATTTATGTATATTTAATTAAATATGGATTTATTTATATACAGTCTGTCTCTCTGTGTTTTTTTTATGATTGTGATACCAGGACGGGCAAAAAAAAAAAATCTACCCTCATCAAGCTTGGGCACGAAGAAAACAAAAAGAGGAACAGATGGGGAGTGTTGCTAGCATTTTACGTGTAAATTCTTTAACAGACAGATACTCGTATAGACCTATTGTTGTGATTTTTTTTTTTTTTGGTACTTGCATGTAGTTTTTTTACCACGTATCCTCGATCTGAACAAGTGCATGTATATTTATTGTTTCATCTCAAAGAGAGGCGGCCTTGCTCTCGGTCTAAAAAATACTTTACTCAGTACCGTAACATTTCTTAGACTGAGTAACAAACCCAACCACTGGGTTAAGCAGGCCAGCTTAGCTCAGTACCGGTCCCAAACCCGGATAAATGGGGAGTGTTTCCAGGATAGTCCTAGCAAGACACTGGAAGAAAACCTCTTTGTTCAAGCAACGCATGGCTGACCAAACATGGTCAGCCGACTGACAGATAGAGAACTATCTACTCAGGCGTATGGTGAGAAAGACTGAGTAACAGAATGCATCACTGGATTGATACCTCCCTTTTCAGCTTCATATTGTTTTTCTCTGTTTATTTTTCCCTACAGTTTTGCTGGATTATATATTAATGTAAAGGGTTGCTGGGAAACACCACTGGCCTCTGAAATAGTCTATATAAATACAAATAATATACTTCTCCCCACCTCAAGAGCAATTATAAAAATAAGATAATTTATTTATATAGACCCTGCAGTACCTTTCTCACCATACGCCTGAGTAGATAGTTCTCTGTCAGTTGGCTGACCATGTTTGGCCAGCCATGCGTTACTTGAGCAAAGAGGTTTTCTTCCAGTGTCTTGCTAGGACTCTCCTGGAAACCCTCCCCATTTATCCGGGCTTGGGACCGGCACTGAGCTAAGCTGGCCTGCTTAACCCAGTGGCTGGGTTAAGCAGTACGAATTTAACACTAGTGAGAATCTTGGATATGTTTTTATATGTCGAATATATTTGCATTCAAATATTTAATTTTACAACCTAATCAGTATTGGAATAAAAGGAACTTTAAATTAGGAGTCATCAGGTATCCAAATTCTCTCTCTCTCTCTCTCTCTCTCTCTCTCTCTCTCTCTCTCTCTCTCTCTCTCTCTCTCTCTCTCTCTCTCTCTCTCTCTCTCTTTTGTGGCACCAGGACGTTACTAAGAAATGGGAAGAGAATTCAGTATTTGTTAAGGATATAAATCTGGCCAAGATATAACTTGTTGAAAGATACATTTAAGTTACAATAGAAGTTTAATATCTTTGCAACATTCTTACAAATCCGGTTGGACTCTCTCTCTCTCTCTCTCTCTCTCTCTCTCTCTCTCTCTCTCTCTCTCTCTCTCTCTCTCTCTCTCTCTCTCTCTCTCTCTCTCATTTTTCATGGATTATATTCATCTTCTATGCTTAAGTATTGGCGCGATGAAAACGATGACAGGTATATATTAAACCTAAATAATGGTAAGGAAAAGTGGGTGACCTTGAAAGATCTCACTGGCCTTGAGGCTTTATATTAAATCCTCAGGAAGTAAGGGAAGAGAGAGAGAGAGAGAGAGAGAGAGAGAGAGAGAGATTGACAAAACCTGTTCACAGCACGGTTTAAATGTAATATTGCCTTGATAAATGCATGCTTTAGGAAATGAGACTGAAGATATATATATATATATATATATATATATATATATATATATATATATATATATATATATATATATATATATATATATATATATATATATATATATATATATATATATATATATATATATATATATATTATTATGAGTGTAACACATGACCGAGCAAAGAAAATCATCTTTATAGGGCCCGGGCACAAAGAAAGCATTTTTGAAAAAGTAGTAGGTGAATTAAGACAAGTCAGAAATAAGAGAAGGATTAAGAAAAATCAGCGTGACCTAAATATATGGCAGGATTAGACTATGAGATGAAGATAGGTCTGTTATTTGAAAAGGGAAAGGTCATAAGACTTAGGGAAAACGGAAGCAGGAAGAAAGTTCCAGAGTCTGGAAGTGGAAAGAAAGAAGCAGTCTTTTCACGAAGTAATCTATCTAATAATCTCCACACATTACCCGTATGACGAAGCCGCTTGGCGTGTTACGTGGCTTGCCAGAATGAGAGGATGCAACTCGCCAGTTCATCAAAACAGTGATGAAAGTAGTACCGATAGAAAAAGAGATACAATAGCCATTATCCCCTTTATTATGAGGTGATCAAGTCAAATAAAAACCTTATTTGCTGGAAGAAAACGCAAAGGAGAGGAGTCCTAGTTCTCTCCGCCTTAATTAATCGACTTTTACGACACGCCCGGGAACACAGAGGAGGTATTTTTGCCCTCGCCTCTAGGAAGAAAGGCGAAAATGTATAATGAGAATGAGGACATTTTATTTCCTTTGAGAGAATGAGATTGGTGAGGTGTTCTCTTTCATAGTGTTTATAAAGACTGAGAAATGTATACAAATTAGTTTCTTAATCTTAAACATACTTTTTTTTTAATCACAGCCTCCATATTTTCTTCTTTTCAACACATTTTTTATTTTTCCCCGTCCTGCTTGTATCTCCCTTTTCCATTTTTTTTTTCATCCTCTTTTCTTCATATCTTATTCTACATTATCCAGGGTTCCTCGACCTTTATATTATTGGATTTACTTTATTCGCATCTCTCAACACCTATCTTCGTGTCTCACCAGATTTTTCCCTCTTGTATATGAGAAATAATACATTTTAACAGGATATGTGGTTACGTTATTTGATTTTGGTTGTCAGTAGTGAAACAGTATCTTAAAAAAATATTGGACCTTAACGTAAATACATTGGGAAAAAGTACAGGTAATTGGGTTCTTTGTTCAGCCTCTGAAGTGCAATGTGTAATATGTTCTAAATACTTGTTCTAGTTCCGGTTTTACGTCACGGACTCCCTCTTCTACCAAGGGCTAGGACGGTTGCCTTCTTGCGAAGGACTTGTTTTGGCAGATGTAATCGTTACCCTGAGTGCTAACCTCAGACCGTGACGGGGCGCGAACCTCGACCTGACGCCTCAAAGTCGCGGACGCTACCGCTTGAGCCACGGTGACTACATGTGGTCTAAATACTGTCCTGTGCTGAATTATTTTTGCTTTTAACTGTGGCATGTACAAGAGCTGCCACTTATTCCACTGGCTCTATGCACAGGAAAAGTATCCAGACTTATGTTATATCTCTTATTATATTTCAACAACAGCGCAGTTTTATATTACAGTTTATTCAGAACTATCCTCACAGTTTATTCAGAGCTATCCTCACAGTTTATTTAGAACTATCCTCACAGTTTATTCAAAACTATCCTCACAAATTCAGTCACAAAAACGAAAGAATGTATTTAAGAATTTGACGCCAACAGGAAATGTGTAAAATGTATTATCTCGTAAATGTGGTCTTACTGATAGTGACCTGGTAGATTATATTATGCGTGCTTACTAAAGTATATGTTTTTTGGGTGTTTCTATATTGTTTAATCCAAATGGAGTTCATATACAATTTGTTAATGTTCACATATATAAAAACCATTTCGTCTATACTTCATATGCGGTATATTCGCGCTGTTTTTGTTTTTTCTTCTTATTTTTTCTCTTACATAAAAACTATAATGTTGGTTAGCTTCTTATGTAAATTGATCGCAAGAAATCTATTTTTATGCATTTACGATTTAGCTAAATATACCAATTATGGTTTCCTTTACCTGGTACAAAAATGTGAACTGTGTTAAATGCTTTATATGAAGTTTCTTTGTATAAAGCATTAGTGTTCAATGATTAGGAAATCTATGAAAATATATTTGCAAAAGGTGATTTTCTTTGTATCTAATGATTTCAAGTTTTAATGACTATATCATGCCTCCTGGCTAGTACAGTGGTAACGCGCTGGCCTCGAATTCGCGAGGTCTAAGGATCGCGCCTCGTCCAGGCAAGAGAGTTTAAGCTGTTTACTGGGGAGGTTCCTGCTGTGGCTGGGCTCCACCATGGGGGTTGGAGCCTGTGCCGGCTGGCAACCGCCCTATGGGTCCTTCATGACCCGTTCCACCCACCCGTGGGTTGAGAATCTAAAACAACAAGTGCATATATCAAGGTGAATATTTTCTAAATACCCCATTTATAAAGCAACCATTGATATTTGATTAATAACGTCACGTTTTCCCTCTGGAAATTTTTATTCTACATAACTTAGCGGTTATGTTTTTATTATTACTTACACTTAAGAGCTTAATTTTATGTTCAAGAAAATAACACCGTCATATGCCTTGGCAAATCCTAAACGTAACATATTCTGAACTGAGAATTGAACATCCATATTCTTTCCCCCACTGCAAGGCAACATAAGGAAACGTATTCCTCCGATCTTTTTTCCTGACGGAAGTAAATTATGAGGCAACGTAATATGTACTCATGGAAAGAGGATGGAGAGCGCCGTTATTTTATAACTGTTGTTTAAAAAGTCTTGTTCTATATTTCCATCTTATTCTCTCTCTCTCTCTCTCTCTCTCTCTCTCTCTCTATATATATATATATATATATATATATATATATATATATATATATATATATATATATATATATATATATATATATATATATATATATATATATATATATATATGGTTCCGGTTCCGGTTTTACGTCACGGACTCCCTTATCAACCAAGGGCTAGGACGGTTGCCTTCTTGCGAAGGACTTGTTTTGGCAGATGTAATCCTTACGCTGAGTGCATGCCTTTGCTAACCTCAGACCGTGACGGGGCGCGAACCCTCGACCTGACGCCTCAGAGTCGGAGACGCTACCGACTGAGCCACGGCGACTACACATATATATATATATATATATATATATATATATATATATATATATATATATATATATATATATATATATATATATATATATATATATATATATATGAACAAAAAGGCATTCAGAAAGAACGCGTTCATGCAGAGTATAGTAGTTAGCTGTAAGGTTTGCTTCTTCTTTAGACCTTCAGTGGTGTAGTTGATAGCGCCTTGGCACAGTAATTATGTATCTTAGGTTCGAGTCCTGGTCAGGGGTAAAATATGATATATATATATATATATATATATATATATATATATATATATATATATATATATATATATATATATATATATATATATATATATATATATATATATATATATATATATATATATATCTTAGGTTCGAGTCCTGGTCAGGGGTAAAATATGATATATATATATATATATATATATATATATATATATATATATATATATATATATATATATATATATATATATATATATATATAATACTTTTTGGATGTCTTTATAAGACTCTGGAAAGTATTTATCTGCATGGAAAAAATACCATGAATTGTTTGATAGATGTTTGGTTATTATATAAAAAAAATTCAAACGTTATTGAAAAACTCATTGTTTATATAAACAGAATTTCAAACATTATGGAAATAATAACTACGCTTTCATTAATATAGCTTTAATTTGAATGTTTAAACTTGAACGGCTTTAAAAGAATTTTTTTTTTACAAAAAGTCAAGCAGTCAGGAATTTTTGCAGATTACGAATTTCCTTATTTAGAAAACAAAACATAACATTATAATGTTATGTTGCAATAATATTTCTTTTGCTTGGTATGAAACGTGTGTGTTTTTGTGTTTTGTTTTTAAGTGTGATTTATGAGTTTCGTATTTATACATATCAAGTGGTTTCCTTTACAGTGCTAGCTAGATATTGTATATATAGTAAATTCTCTTTTAAACCACTTTTTTTTTTTTTTGACACCAAGACAGGTAAAAAAATAATAAAATAACACAGCCTTTATCGGACCTGGGTACGAAAAATACATAAAGTAAAGAGAAGCAGAGATGGAGAGTGTAATGACCTATCAGATGTAAAAGGATAATAAAAGATGTGTAATGAATATCCAAAAATATTCAGTGTAGTTGTAGGCATAGAAAAAGAACCGTAAGTGAAGGAAGACTTACATCGAACTGTCCTGGACAGACCTACTTAAGTTCAAAAAACCTTCAGCTGTAGTATTGCAACGGGCGGCTGGTGCCATGAGCCAACCTACTTATGAATATAATTGCATAATATTTCCTTTGAGACTATTATATTTTTAACACAAATGCAAGTTAATGAGAATATAAGAAATCTAATATGAAGAATCGGTATTAATATTATACTTATTAAGCTTACATGAAATATAATTGATAATGCTCTTTATAATTTATTTTAAGAAAAAAAAAATTCAGTTCTCAGGGTAACGATTACATCTGCCAAAGCAAAATCCTTCGCAAGAAGGCAACCGTCCTAGCCCTTAGTAGGAAAGGGAGTCCGTGACGTAAAACCGGAAAAAAAAATGAGTAAACTTAGTGGCAGTAAATGTCAGTAAATGTTAATTTTTGGTTGGTGGAATTTGAAATTTTAATTGCTTAATATTCATTAATTAAATGCTCATGTCTGTTAAACAATCATTTCATTGCCAGTGCAAAATTCTCTTCTTCACTCAGTACCTGTGTATTCAAAGGTTTGGTTTTATCTTGGATGATTTTGCAATTATTATTATTATTATTATTATCATTATTATTATTATTATTATTATTATTATTATTGTTATTATTATTATTTGTTAGTTATTATTATTATTATTATTATTATTATTATTATTATTATTATTATTATTATTATTAGCAGCAGCAGCAGCAGCAGTACTAGTAGTAGTAATAGTTGCAGTAGTAGTATTAGCAGCAGCAGTAGTAATAGTTGTAGTAGTAGTAGTAGTAGTTGTAGTTTTTCTTCCTAAACAATTTTATACAATGGTCAACTGTTGCCGTTTGATATATGAGAATTTCAAGTTATCTAATTCACAGCTTGGCTGTTTCCAATTATCCTTATAGAATTGAAGCATATGTGTGCTATAATTGCAATGCATACTCAATCCATGTAAAGACCAAGCCGTCGCCAGCCCACGGAAATGGAGACTGTTATTACTGGGGAATGTCGTGTGGTTGAACACTTCATATAATATGTAAACGAAGGAAAGCTGCATCCGAAATGAATGTCGCTGGCTTTAGTCTCAAAGGTGATAGGATTATTAAAGTGAGTTACTGTGGTATACGTATATTGCGGTTGCCTCGAGTAATGTAATTATGTCAGGAAAATGAATATGAGAATTACTTGCTTTTAATATATTGTAATGACTGTAGTTACTTCACTACTTCAAACGGAAAGCAAGAGTTATTTCACTTAATATATAAAAGAGGATGTTTACCAATACAAGCAAAATATTGGACTGATTTAATGATCAATTTCAGGGTTATTTATATGTATAGCTATTTCAGTGGGAGGAGTCACAAACAACCCAAGAGTAATTATTGATCCATTAAATGCAACTTTAAAATAACTTAATAATTACTTAATGATATAATTGCATATTTTGTTAAAAAATATTATTTACAATGTGTACGTTTGTACAATATATATCCACTGGAGGTGTTCTTAATTTTTCTGTCATTGAATATAAACACATTAATTCATTCTCTCTCCATTAGTTCGGAAGACTTGGTGTTTAAGGCCACTGGGCATTGCCATAGATATGATAACACGTACGTTGATTTTTTTTTTTGGGGGGGGGTAACGGATGGATGGGATAACGATAGTGAAGTAAGTGTATTTTTATAGTGAAGAGAGAAAATATGCATAATAAAAATTGAAGAATATTATTCATTTATACTGAAAAAGTGGAATATATTGAACTCGCTTTTAAATAGAATCATACTGTTAGTATTGTGGCTTTTAGGCCGCTTTCACACTAAAGTGGCACGTCGCACGTGGCATTCCACGTGGCACGCTAGTTGAAAACGAACATCCGGAACAAGGTTCGTGTCACGCCACTTCTATGTGAAAGGTTTCATATATTTCCGGATGTTCGTTTTCAACTGGCGTGCCACGTGGCATGCCATGTGCGACGTGCCACTTTGGTAAAGCGGCCTTAAGTAGGATAAAAAATATTAATTATATTAATAATATACTCTTTCCAGATGTAAAAGTTAGGTAATTATTTAGCTTTAGGTCCGTCATTCGTAAAGTACTAAAAAGGGAGATAAAGTGCTTTAGGTCCGATATTCGTAGCTTTGAGTGTCGTGGACTGAAGAGTCTTGAAATCTCTCGCAAATATATGTACTTGTAATATTCCGGTTTTACGTCACGGACTCCCTTTTCTACCAAGGGCTAGGACAGTTGCCTTCATGCGAAGGACTTGTGTTGGCAGATGTAATGGTTACCCTGAGTGCATGCCCTTGCAAACCTCAGACCGTGATGGGGCGCGAACGCTTGACCTGACGCCTCAGAGTCGCGGACGTTACCGTTTGGGCCACGGTGACTACATAAATATTTGTATTTTTAAACCGGGTTATTTGTGATCACATGTTGGATTGCGACAATTCTGATTATATGAATAAACGTGGCATTTTATGCAGAGGACCTCTGCGTATGGCACTTACGTATTTAGATAATAGTCTTATTGGGTAAATTATTCTTAATTTATCCTTTATTTAATTACGTTTGTTGTTAATTATGATATGTTAATTGTTAGTAATTTTACTTTTCCTCTGAATGTTCCGGTTTTACGCCACGGACTCCCTTTTCTACTAAGGGCTAGGACGGTTGCCTTCTTGCGAAGGACTTGTTTTGGCTGATGTAATCGTTACCCTGAGTGCATGCCCTTGGTAACCTCAGACCGTGACGGGGCGTGAACCCTCCACCTGACGCCTCAGAGTCGTGGACACTACCGCTTGAGCCACGGTGACTACATATTTTTCCTCTGAATGGCCAGAAAGTCGTTTTGGTAGATGTAATCCTTACCCTGAGTGCATGCACTTGCTAACCTCAGACCGCGACGGGGCGCGAACCCTCGACCTGACGCCTCAGAATCGTGGACGCTACCGCTTGAGCCACGGCGACTACATATTTTTCCTTTGAATGGCCAGAAAGTCGTTTTGGTAGATGTAATCCTTACCCTGAGTGCATGCCGTTACTAACCTCAGACCGCGACGGGGCGCGAACCCTCGACCTGACGCCTCAGAGTCATGGACACTACCGCTTGAGCCACGGTGACTACTTCTTTTTCCTCAGATTGGCCAGCCTTTAATCAGCTTCTTCTACCAACAAAACTAGAATGATACACGAAGAGAAACAATTACATCTCCAATTTCTTCTACCAACAAAACGAGAATGATACACGAAGAAAAACAATTAAATCCCAAATTTCTTCTACCAACAAAACGAGAATGATACACGAAGAAAACAATTAAATCCCAAATTTCTTCTACCAACAAAACGAGAATGATACACGAAGAAAAACAATTACATCCCAAAAATAATCATAAGAAAAAGTTATCTTGGGAGTTTACATTTTTTAACGCCACTTTAATGCTGACCTTTTCCGTAATTCATCGCATCTTTCTTGAAATATTGAATTGACCAGTTGGAAATGTCACTTCCTCGAACAAGTGTGTGTGCGTGCGCGCGCGCGCGCGCGCGTGTGTGTGTGTGTGTGTGTGTGTGTGTGTGTGTGTGTGTGTGTGTCATATGGCATCAGTACTAGCAATCATATTTCCGTTTGTTATAAATCAACCAGTGTGTGTGTGTGTGCCTCATATGGCATCAGTACTAGCAATCATATTTCCGTTTGTTATAAATCAACCATTTACAGATGCATAATAAAATATAAACGAACCATTGAATGTTTTCGAGAAATAACCCGAAAATAACAAAACAAACGTAATTCCCTTAGTGATTCCCACGAATGTTTCAGATCCTGTTTTAATACCACGCCTTATGTCGCCCCTGTGTGTCAGGATGTGTCATGTACATATTTTATTGTATGGGTAAATATTTTGCCTCTCGAGCTGACAAGCTTAAAAGAATATTTTTCTAACCAAGAGAGTCATAATTATCTAATTGCTAGTTTCCAAATACAAAGTTCTGGGACTTCAGATTCAATGAAAAAGTTTTGT
>JAXCGZ010002323.1:12500-27500 GCA_037179515.1 Halocaridina rubra | reverse complement strand
TAAATTTTTTTCCACAACCAAAACAGAGTTCTAGACAGTCAAATGAGGCTTGGTGGACATATTATGATTTTGTTTTTTACAACCAATACAGACATGTAGTATGTTGGCTCATGGCATCAGCCGCCCGTTGCGATACTACAGCTGAAGGTTTTTTTTTTTTTTTTACTTAAATAGATCTGTCCAGGACAGTTCGATGTTAAGTCTTGCTTCAGTTACGGTTTTTTTTTATGCCTACAGCTACACTCAATATTCTAGGATATTCATCACACATCTTGTATTATCCCTTCACATCTGACAAGTCATTACACTCTCCATCTGTTTCTCTTTACTTTATGTATTCTTCGTGCCCCGGCCCGATGAGGCCCGTCCTGGTGTCACAATCATAAAAAAAAAAAAAAAAAAAACTTCTAGACAGTCAAATGAGGCCTGGCGGAATGATAGAACCAAACGGTGTACCAGAAATTCCTTATTCATCTTGAAAGTAGTAAAAGTGATTTTGTTTCGCCTACGTACCAGAGTGAGAGTTCTGCCACCTGTGGTATTAAAGGCTGCCTGTAACAAACATACACACAGGTGTGTAGAGCATGTACGAGTGTATATGCAGAACTGTTGTAATGATACCTTCATGTGAACACAGCAGGACCTTGAGCTATTTATATAGCCAGTTTTCATGCTGAAACAGTGAATTTTTTTTCAATACCCTCATATAGGCTTTGTGTACTACTACTACTACTGCTACTACTACTACTAATAATAATAATGATAATGGTGATGATAACCGTTACTACTACTACTACTACTACTACTACTATTAATAATAATAATAATAAGAATAAGAATAAGAATAATAATAATATGAAAAACAAGAAACTGGAATTAGTACTTTGTCCGATGAGTTATCTACTACGTGTTTACAGGTGTGGCTGTACTGAATATTGGTATTACAAACAACGGAACATAGAAAGTCTTGTATTTACATATCCATGACTGATATGCAGTATTGTGATGTATATAATCGCTATTTCAACCCACCAAGAGCTCAACGCTATATTGGTAAAAGTGCTTGAAAACTAGATAGAAGTGGATTTTGAAAGTAAATTGAAAGGCAAAATACACACACACACACACACACATACACACACATACACACACACACACACACACACACACACACACACACACACACACACACACACACACACACACCTGTTATAGACTAGGTCATCCATATATTTTACCCAGAAAGTAAATTGAAAGGCTAAATACACACACACACACACACACACACACACACACACACACACACACACACACACACACACACACACACACACACACACCTGTTTTAGACTAGGTCATCCATATATTTTACCGAGGCCACGAGGTTTGTATGTAGGCATAATTATGGTAGTCAGTTATAGGTTTTTTGTATTTCATTCTCCATTTTATTAATGAAGTTTACTTGTGTGTTATATGACCTAAAGAAAGCTTCTTCTGATTACTGTGTTCACAAACTATACAGAAAGTAGCTATTTATTTTTTGTTTTCGCACCTCTATTGTAAGTGTGTGTGTATATGTGTGTGTGTGCAGAGAGTAGTTGTTTATTTTTTATGTGTTCGCAGCTCTATTGTCAGTGTGTGTGTGTGTGTGAGAGAGAAAGAGAGAGAGAGAGAGAGAGAGAGAGAATGTGTGACATAGCTATTAATACCCTCATTGAGAATGAGACTACCTCGTAATCCCAGGAATTTCCGTTTTCTATTTGAATGTATCGGAGTTAATCCTTTTCCGTTTTCTATTTGAATGTATCGTAGTTAATCCTACCGTGGAAGTCCTTTATGCGCTTATGAGGATGGAAATCATATACATATATCAATGATGTTTCTGTATTGTAGTTATATTTTTATCGTCTTAATATGCAACTTTATAGAAGTATTTATACTATTATATAATACACCATTCTAAGTAGATAGAAATATATTTATAAAATATTCTTTATTTGTGTGCTAATGTATCGATAGCCTCCTGGCTAGTACAGAGGTAACGCGCTGGCATCGCATTCGCGAGGTCGACGAATCGCGCCTCGTCCAGGCAAGAGTGTTTAAGCTGTTTACTGGGATGGTTACTGCTGTGGCTGGGCACCACAGTGGGGGGTTGGGGCCTGTGCCGGCTGGCGACGGCCCTATGGGTCCTTCATGACCCATATATAGTTTTACAGGAAAGTACTAAAGATGTTGGCCTAATTGGCACAATACATTTTAATGATTAGTATATATATATTTTTGGATTTTACTGTTAAAATATATCTATATATATTTTTTTCATTTTCTTTGCAGGTATGTAATCCTTAAAGAAATCTACGCAAATAGTTGTAAGTCGGTGAGTAAACCTTTTTTTTTAATGTACAGTCAGTGCCACTTTCTCTTTCATTGAAGTTCATAGCACTGAAAATACAGTCAGTGCCACTTTCTCTTTCATTGAAGTTCATAACATAGAAAATACAGTCAGCGGCACTTTCTCTTTCTTAGAAGTTCATAACATTGAAATTACAGTCAGTGCCACTTTCTCTTTCATGGAAGTTCATAACATTGAAAATACAATCAGTGCCACTTTCTCTTTCATTGAAGTTCATAACATTGAAAATACAGTCAGTGCCACTTTCTCTTTCAATGAACTTCATAGCATTGAAAATTTTGATTAAAAGTTATCTTTATGGAAATTATAGTCGAGAGGGAATCACTTCATGAGAAATCGATCATTTCAAATGATTGACAAGTATATATAATCACGATCTATGCAGTTTGGATAAAAGTCCTGTGTGTGTGTGTGTGTGTGTGTGTGTGTGCGTGCGTGCGTGTGTGTGTGTGTGTGTTTGTGTATGCATGATGTATCTGCATATTGTTTTCCTATCGTGAATTATTTACTTTGTTTCATACACTCAGGGTAACGATTGCATCTGCCAAAAATAAGTCCTTCGCAAGAAGGCAACCGTTGTAGCCCTTAGTAGAAAAGGGAGTTCGTGACGTAAAATCCGAATCTTTTTATTAGACCTGCTTCTGGAATTAAACAAAATGTGACGAGGGGGAGGGATTAAAGGATTAATATAATTAGTAACAACTATGGAGAAAGAGTCTCTTGGTTATGATGCCGTAGTAGTCACCCTGGCTCAAGCGGTAGCGTCCGCGACTCTGAGGCGTCAGGTCGAGGGTTCGCGCCCCGTCATGGTCTGAGGTTAGCCAGGGCATGCACTCAGGGTAGCGATTACATCTGCCAAAACAAGTCCTTCTCAAGAAGGCAACCGTCCTAGCCCTTAGTAGGAAAGGGAGTCCGTGACGTAAAATCGGAACCGGTTTATATGATGCTGTTATTCGTGATTTATGTACAAATAAGATTTTTATATTCTTTATTTATGGTTGAACATTACATGGAAATATATCGGAAGAACTGTATCTTATACCAACATTACATTATTTACAATTTATGGTGAATATTTAGGCCGCTTTCACACCAAAGTAGTACGTCGCACGTGGTGTGACACGTTAGTTGAAAACGAACATCCGGAAATATATGAAACCTTTCACACGCTCAATCCGTAGCGTCCTCGACTCGGAGGCGTCAGGTCGAGGGTTCGTGCCCCGTCCCGGTCTGAGGTTAGCAAGGGCATGCACTCAGGGTAACGATTACATCTACCAAAACAAGTCTTTCGCAAGAAGGCAAACGTCCTAGCCCTTGGTTGAAAAGGGAGTCCTTGACGTAAAACCGAAACACAAGTGGCATGACACGTTCCATGTACCACGTGCGACTTGCATAATTTCTTCACATTATCTATATTATTATTGTTTTGTTTTTGCCGTGTTGCTTTCCCTTTGCAGTCATGGTGTCTATAATTGTTCCGGTTTTACGTCACGGACTCCCTTTTCTACTTAGGGCTAGGACGGTTGCCTTCTTGCGAAGGACTTGTTTTGGTAGATGTAATCGTTACCCTGAATGCATGCCCTTGCTAACCTCAGCCCGTGACGGGGCGCGAACCCTCGACCTGACGCCTCAAAGTCGCGAACGCTACCGCTTGAGCCACGGTGACTACTATATGGCATGTCTATGATAGTATTAATTAATACGTGATACATAAAAAAATATTGTTCTTGCTTCATTACTAACTTTAACATTCCTCTTGTTATATATGTGAAGAATAAGAACTTTCTTTTTAAGTTAACTTTGAGTTTTTGACTCTTAAATGGTGATAGTATATATGTAAATCTTCATCATATGAAAACCGTGTTTATAAGAATCCTCTTGATTCTTTGGATGATGCATTGTGTGACCTGCAACTCAGCTGGTACCTTGAGTTCGCCCTAAGTATATGGGGTCCCTTTATTTTTTTTTTATAAGGGTATAAAATGATCACCATTCACCTCTTATTTGAAACTAATATTATTATGATGTACACACTCTTTAGGTCTTTGTTTACTTTTGGCTAAATAGGTACATGTACACTTGCAACTGTTAGATCTTTAGGTCTTTGTTTACCTTTGGCTAAATAGGTACATTTACACTTGCAACTGTTAGCACTTTAGGTCTTTGTTTACCTTTGGCTAAATAGATACATGTACACTTACGACTGTTAGCACTTTAGGTCTTTGTTTACCTTTGGCTAAATAGGTACATGTACACTTACAACTGTTAGCACTTTAGGTTTATGTTTACCTTTGGCTAAATAGGTACATGTACACTTGCAACTGTTAGCACTTTAGGTCTTTATTTACCTATGGCTAAATAGGTACATGTACACTTGTAACTGTTAGCACTTTAGGGCTTTGTTTACCTTTGGCTAAATAGGTACATGTGCACTTGCAACTGTTAGCACCGAAAATTCTACCATTTACATTATTTGAATTTTTAATTGTATGGATTTGGATACTGATATCGTGGACTGAAAGTCGCGTTAAATCCCTAGCTATGCCGCTGGGCACAAGTTGATCCATTTTAATCTTTGACCCTTGGGTTTAACGTCTGGTTCACTCCTTTGGGACACAAACAGACATTTTAAGCATCCACCAGTAACAGTCTATTATTCTCTCGAGCTATTTAAAGATACAGCATTAAGTCTCCTCTTCCTTTGGGTCCTCCATGACCCCCACACTATTCTTTAAGTTGTTATATCCACAACAACAGACTAGTAAATACACCTTTTCATGGACCGTCATGCTTTGAGATGATAAAAATGATCTCATTGTTCTTTGCTGTTGCTATCTCCGAATTCTAACCGCTTTTATTGTCTCAATTAGTAAGCAGATTTCCCCGACGATTCTTTGGACGTATTAACCTCTTTTACTGTCTCAGTTGGCAAGCAGATTTTTCCGACGATTCTTTGGACGTATGGTCTACTTGTTCAATTTGTGACAACGCTTGTTTACTCCCAACACATGTTGTACACACGTGGGTCTTATCCCCCTATCACGATTCAGAAGACCTACACACAACCAGAGAAGAAATGAATATCTAGCCAAATGATCATACGAAAAAAAAAGTAAATATATGCTCTTTTTTTCGCATTTCTTTCAATACACACCTCATTAGCGCACTTCATTGTGACTGAATGTTATATCAAGAGGCAATTGTTGGCATTTACATATAAGAGTAAAGAGCTATTATAGTTAGATTTTCATCTGCTCCACTGTAAGTTGACTTAAAGGGAGCCAAATAATAATAATAATAATAATAATAATAATGATAAACCTTTATTTCCATTACACAATGGGTATTATGTTACAAATCTAGGAATACACTTCTAAGTAAAGGTCAAGAGTGCCCGGCGTATCAGTTTCAGAGAGAAGCTAGAGATGGAGTGTTGTGACATGTCAGATGGGAAGGGCTGAAGGGATGTGTTAGGTTAGGTTTGGTTAGGTAAGGTCTGTCTGTTTATCTTTCTTCTTCATCTTCCTCTTCGTCTATATCTTTTCCCACTTTTTTGTGGGGTCGATGTTTCTGGATGACTGGAGAATTTGCCCCTTGGGTGGGTCTGGGGGGAGATTCTTCAGTTGATCCGGAGTGTCGTACTTGACGTATCAATCCCTTTCAATTCAAAAGACTTTGTGAACACACCATGAGATTTAGGTCAGTGTGGAACTGCATTTTTCGAGCTCAATCCTCGATAAGAACAATGATACCCATCCCGTTGCTCTCCAGAATAGCTATTAAATATTAGGACCGCTAAATTCCAGTAAACACAACATAGGTGATGATATTGTCTGCATAGCTTTAGTACCAATTAATAATCCTAATTTGGGACTAAGAGAGTTTCGAGCATATCCAAATTCTGATTCCCAAAGGACTGACAAGACCTTTTCGTAATTAAGTTCTAGATATAATTTTCGCTACTGTTCCCACGTGGTTTAACTCATTTTCCTAGAGCCGATTTAATCTTCTATTTTATTCACTAGAGACTCATTTGGACAGTACGATAACATCTCCTCTGAGAAAATATTAAAAAACTGGTTTTATGTAGTTTGTTACTTGCTGCAGATTGTATTATTATTATTATTATTATTATTATTATTATTATTATTGTTATTGTTATTATTGTTATTATTATTATTATTATTATTATTATTATTATTATTATTATTGTTATTATTATTATTATTATTGAGGAAGACCAAGAAAAAGATGGCGTAATTGTATAGGGGAAGATTTGCAATGGAAGGGTATTAATGAAAATTAAGCACAGAACAGAAATAGATGGAGACGACTCATTCACAACGGCGACCCCATATAAAAAATGGATTAAAGCTGAGAAGATTATTATTATTATTATTATTATTATTATTATTATTATTATTATTATTATTAGTAGTAGTAGTAGTAGTAGTAGTGTTTGAAAGAGTACAGTACATATAAGTAATAAAATTCTCTCTGAACATACATAAGAACATAAGAAAAGAGGACACTGCAACATGCCTACTGGCACCCACGAGGCATCTCCATTTTTGACTGAAGATCTCAGCATGTTGACCGTTATTTATATACTGTTTTCATTATTACCAACTACTAATAGACGATGACAATAAAGGAGTTAGGGGAATATATAGACGTAAGTATACCGAATTAGGGAAATAAACAAAAGCTAAAAATATAAAGACGGACTAAAGCGAGACATGAATGCCTTAACGATTTGTCTTAGAAAGAAAAATGGCATCCAGGAAGATAAGTTAATTCCTTGATGCCAAAAATCACTACCAAAAATAATTCATAATAAATATATTAATAAAGACTCATAAAGGGATATTTTAAGACTTTTTACTTTTTTCTCCTGTCTTAAGGGGGGTTTACACGGTCAAACGGTTCGTCGAACGCGGTTCGACACGTTCGAACATCACTTCAAACACCTGTCTGTCGAACCGCGTTCGACGAACCGTTTGACCGTGTAAACCGGCCTATAAAGAGTGGTTGCCGACGACGATGCAAGCTTATTATGACCTCAATCTCTAGGCTTGACTGGATACTTGTTCAACTAAGCTGTCCGTTTCGTTCACTCCCACTCAGTCTCAGTCTCTCACCTGGTCAGTCAATGAAACGGTGACCACGCGTGTAGTGTTGTCAGAGTAGTCAAAAGTCAGTGAAACGGTGACCACTCGTGTAGTGTGGTGGTTCAGAGCAGTCAACAGTCAGTGAAACGGTGACCACTCGTGTAGTGTGGTCGGAGCAGTTTAAAACTTGACGTGTTTTAAAAGAGCAGTTTTAAGTGTCACGAATATTAAGGATTTTTTGCAGTTGTCGTCGTGATCATTTGCAAATCTGAGTGCTGGAGGGACACATGAAGTGTTCATATCGTGAGCAGTATTTTATTCACTTGTGAAGTATGTATTATTTGTTGCTTAGGTTAAGTTAGTTAGAACTGCATGTAATGTTAGTACTTTTATACATTTTACCTATTATTGTTATTATTATTATTATTATTATTATTATTATTATTATTATTATTATTATAATTATTGTTATTATTATTATTATTATTACTACTACTACTACTACTACTACTACTACTACTACTACTACCACTACCCCTACTATTGTTGTTATTATTATTATTATTTTTATTATTATTACTATTATTATTATTATCATCTGAAGATTTGATGACAGCAATTAAATTGTATGTAAACTATCTGTAGTTTGCCGTTAAGACACGTGTCTCATTTTCTGTTGACAGCGCAAAATACCTAAATCACTCTGAAATAATTAAAAAAAAGGCTTTTATCACCAATGATCACTGTATTCACCTTTAGTTATATGTTTAAATTCACAGACTTCTACAGGCACACCAAGGTCCTGTTTATAGGCTGTATCATCGCCCTATAGTACAGTTACCATAAGGACTATTATTTCATGAAAATCGGACTGATTCCATTTGTGAGTTGGTTTATGCATTTCCGTTTTAATCGTATCCTTGTCAGGGGACACGAGGTTTCGGACATAGGCGTTTCGTACATAGAAATAGAAACGAGGTTTCGTACAGAGAACGATGTTTCGTATATATAATCGGACGATGTTCGTACATGGATTTTTTTCTTCAAAAATTGATTATGAGCCAATTCAGTCATTATTGCTAATAAAGTGTTACTTGTTCCAATCTCTAATGTATTTGGTATACTAGTGCAGGAGGCCCATTTTGGGGTTCCCAAAACGTTAAAAGAAAAAAAATCCAAATTAAAATATTAAATAAAAAGTTATTTTAGTTTAAAATATACATGTCATATGTATAATACAGTGGTAACGCGCTGGACTTCGCATTCACGAGGTAGAAAGATCGGTTCCCATCCAAGACCGAGAGTTTAAGCTGTTTCCTAGCAGGTACTGCTGTGGTTGGGTACCACAGTGAGGGGGTTGGGGCTTGCCCCGGCTGACGAATACCCATTGTATTGTAATGGAAATAAATGTTTATTATTATTAGTAGTAATATTAGTTGACGATGTAACTATATATGAAAATAATCATTGAAGTTTTATAGTTTATGCCCTTGTAGTCACTCACATATTCCTGAATGTAAGACTTAGACTTATCACTAGTGTGTTTGAATACGCAGAATAACTTATAACATTAATTCCCAAAAAAGGATTTACTGAAAGAAGAATCACGTCCAGAGAATTTATTAATTTTTATCCACCTTTTCATGAACAGCTTTCCTTCTTCTGCGTTGTATCCTTTGACTCTTCACAACCCATTTTTTTTTTTATTTATTCAGTTAACTGTACATGGGGACATGTGCACATAATTTTGGATAATAATCGTGTGTTTGTGTGTGTGTGTGTGTGTGTGTTTGTATTGTTCTTAGTGCTTTGAGTTTCTAATTTTGATGTAACATGAAATTAATATATAGAGGGTAATTCTATTGCTATTACTATTATTATTATTATTATTGTAATGGTGATGATGATGATGATTATTATTATTATTATTATTATTATTATTGTGATTATTATTATTATTATTATTATTATTATTATTATTATTATTATTATTGTAATGGTGATTATTATTATTATTATTATTATTATTGTAATGGTGATTATTATTATTATTATTATTATTATTATTATTATTATTATTATTATTATTATTATTATTACTAGAAGTAGTAGTACTAGTAGTAGTAGTAGTAGTAGTATTTCACTATATTAATGCTGTTTCATACTCACACCATCAACGATTATGCTCTAAATACTTTGAGAAAACTCAGTGAGGCCATGGTCACCTCTTGTTAAATATGAGTTATAATTTAAAAGCTCGACTACATATAAAGAAAGAGAAAATGATTTGGATCAACTGAAGACTATCTCCCCAGGCCCACCCCGGGGGAGATTCTTCAGTTGATCTGAGTTAGGGGGAGATTCTTCAGTTGATCAGAGTTAGGGGGAGATTCTTCAGCACTGTCTGTCTGTTTAGGTTTGGATATATTAGGTTAGGTTGGGTTAGGTCTTTATTTCGTAAATGAAATTCATCCATCCATCCATATATTCCAAGGTAGATAGACTCCCAGTTGGGGGGAGATTCTTCACTTGGGTACTCTGGGAGGGAGATCTTCAGTTGATCCAACGATTTCTGCCATCACACTACATACAGTGGTAACTCATTTACTAAGTTTGAACCCATGTGGCATATCGGTTGCTGAAGAGATGACTAAAGTTCAAACGGAAAAACCGTTAAACCGGAGATGACAAGAGAAGTCAATTTTGTATTAGGTTTATGGCAGCTGAGAGCTTGAATTCATTTTTTGTTGTATTTTCAAATATTGGGTCACTTTAAATTTCTTCAGGGTTATGATAGAGTGGATAGGGATCGATATTTTGATATGGCTGGCTCTAGAACTAGAGGTCATAGCTTGAAGCTTCGTAAGAAAACTTCTTTGCAGGATGTAAGAAAATACTTTTTCATTGTAAGAGTAGTTGATAATTGGAGTTCGCTAAGCGAGGAGGTAGTTAATGTTAAATCAATCTATACTTTTAAGGACAGGTATGATAAGTATCACTAAGTACAAAATGGAACTGATCAGGAGACGGGAAGATACGAGCATTGGGCTCTTTCCCGTAAGCGCAGTTGGGAAAAAAAACCCACACACACACACACACACACACACACACACACACATATATATATATATATATATATATATATATATATATATATATATATATATATATATATATATATATATATGTGTGTGTGTGTGTGTGTGTGTGTGTGTGTGTGTATGCATGTATGTGTGTATGCATTTATATCTTAATCGTAATCATTTTAGTGTTCATCATATAGAAAAAGTTTCCAAGAGTTTACTATCGAAGATGAGAGGAAAATGTTTATTTACGGTCTTTTAAAGAAATAAAATGAAGATATTGATTAGAAATCGAGACTAAGCTTACAATAATAATAATTATTATAATTATTATTATTATTATTATTATTATTAAATAGTTTATTTTCCTAGAACTCTATTTTATGATTCTGCTGTTTTCCATGCATGGCGGTGCATCGCTTATCTTACGTTTGTCTTTCGCATATGTAGAAATTCTCTCCTTTTCATACCAGTGACATCTGCCTTTAATAGCTTTCATGGTAGTGTTAAATCACGATTTACTTTGAACACTGAGTGAGACTTAAATTGACTGAGTTGTGTGTGTTTGTGTGTGACATCTGCCTTTAAAGCTTTCGTTCCGGTTTTACGTCACGGACTCCCATTTCTACTAAGGACTAGGACGGTTGCCTTCGTGCGATGGACTTGATTTGGCAGATGTAATCGTTACCCTGAGTGCATGCTCTTGCTAACCTCAGACCGTGACGGGGCGCGAAACCCCGACCTGACGCCTCACAGTCGCGGACGCTACCGCTTGAGCCACGGTGACTACTAATAGATTTCGTGGTAGTGTTAAATCACGATTTACTTTGAACACCGAATGAGACTTAAATTGACTGAGGTGTGTGTGTTTGTGTGTGACATCTGCCTTTAATAGCTTTCATGGTAGTGTTAAATCACGATTTACTTTGAACACTAAGTGAGACTTAAAATGACTGAGGTGTGTGTGTGTGTGTTAGTCAATAGGAGTGAGTAATGGGTGTTTTATCACTTGAAATGAGTCATAGATTGGGAACGTGGTGTGGACGCCATCCTCGGTGGAATGATGTTGGCCAATCTCTTGAGGTACGTTTTGCTCTATGCGATTATCGCTCAACGATGATCGTCAAACGATTATCTAGATCTCTAATTCTTTGTTTTGAATAAGGCTGTTTTGCTTTGAATGACTGCCGCGGCAGTCACTTAAAGCAAAACAGCCCCTTGTACATCTCGTTTCCCCTCGCGATTTTGTTTTGCTGCATTTTGAAAAAGGAATTGTATATTATTTAAGGGGGGTTTACGCGGTCAAACGGTTCGTCGAACGCGGTTCGAACCGCGTTCGACGAACCGTTTGACCGTGTAAACTCCCTTTTAAAGAGAGAAAACCAAAATCCTTTTGGGTTTTTCAGTATCAAGATGACTGGCCTAGTCTTCCACTCGATCATGCGTTAATTTTCTTGAGTTACGGGACTGGCATTTTTGCCCTTATCCAATGCATAGCTCGTAAAGATACTGTTCCACCATACACCTCACTCATCTAATGATATTTTAGTCTGCCGGATTTACAGACTCCACTACCCTTTCGTTTTTATATCCTAAATAGCTCTGTTCGGGAACAGAATTAAGGACTTTCAGAATTGAAGTCAGGTGCTATGTCCACAAAAAGTACTGAAAAGTTTTAAAACGAGTACAAGATATAAAGAGATTCAAATTACAACTATTTTATGGATTGTAGTCACCGTGGCTCAAGCGGTAGCGTCCGCGACTTTGAGGCGTCAGGTTGAGGGTTCGCGCCCCGTCACGGTCTGAGGTTTGCAAGGACATGCACTCAGGGTAACGATTACATGTGCTAAAACAAGTCCTTCGCAAGTAGGCAACCGTCCTAGCCCTTGTAGAAAAGGGAGTCCGTGACGTAAAACCGGAATAACAATGTTTTATGGATTGTCGTCGGTTTCTTTAGGTTTATAATATAAGAATTAATGCGTAATATTCAGCAGTAAACCAATCCATACCTGTAAACCAATCCAATTGTGATAGTATATTTTATCCCATAGGCCTACGCGAGTCATAAATTACTCTTTTAATATGAAGTTGTATGAGAGAGAGAGAGAGAGAGAGAGAGAGAGAGAGAGAGAGAGAGAGAGAGAGAGAGAGAGAGTAATAATAATAATAATAATAATAATAATAATCCTTTATTCCAATGTACATTGGGTATTAAATAAGATACATATATATTCCAGATAGACATCTGTGGTGTACGATATAGACATACTAAAACAAACAAATCATAAAGATGAGTGTACCATTAAAATTTACAAGTAAAATCTTCCTTTAAGAGTAACTTCTTAAGATTATATTTAAAAGTATACACTGAACCAGCATTTTTTAGTTCTCTGGGAAGCTGATTATATAAATGAGGTCCACGAATGTTTATATCTCTTGAGCCAATATCAGTTTTAGACCTTCGTACTAATAAATCTTCCCCTTGACGGGTAGTTAACCCGGTAACTGAGCTTACTGTAGAAAAATTATACAAGCAATCAGGAAGATTGTTTCTTAGTATATTAAAAACATAGGTACATATATCAAAAACATATTTATCTCTAATCCTTATCCATTCTAGATCTTTTAAAACAGGAGAGATGTGCTCGTATTTTCTTACATTGCCAACAGCCACTCGTGCTGCAAAGTTTTGTAACTTTTGTATTCTTTGTAATTGAGTCTTATTTGTACATCCCCAAACTTTGAGACAGTAATTAATTAAGCTCATAGCTAAGGACTGGACAATTATTATACGAGTTGATGTTTCAAATGAGTCTTTTACCCTATTTAGATATATTAGAGTACCCATTACTTTTTTATAAATTTCATCTATATGCATTTCAAAATTCATGTAACGGTCAAAATAGACACCTAGGTTCTTTACCGAGTTCATTGGCTTAATGATATTACCGTTAAAATTTATATGAAGATTGTCATCAACTTCTGATAACAATTGTCTGGATCCGATAAGAATAGATTGGGTTTTAGTTTCATTTAGTAACAGACCATTTTTTAGAAAATAACGTTTAGCCATATACAAAATTTCTTCTGCTCTACGAATAATATTTTCTAAATCATTAATTTCTCCTTCAATTAAGATTTGAGTATCGTCAGCATATTGAATGACATAACAGTTAGGTAAATATTTTACTAGATCGTTTACATATATTAGAAAAAGTATAGGTCCTAGGATCGATCCTTGAGGGACCCCAAACAATACCTTCTTGCGACTTGAAACTACATTTTTTATTCTGACTGACTGGTAGCGGTTTTTTAAATAGTTCTCGAACCAGCTTGGGTCAATGTTCATTTTTTTGAATTTTTCTAATAAGATGGTATGGTGTACGCTATCAAAAGCTTTAGAAAGATCGAGTAGTAGTAGCAATGATATTTTCTTATTATCTATATTTTTGTATATTTCATCTGATATTTTCAATAAGGCAGTTTCAGTTGATAATTTTGGCCTGAAACCGTGTTGACTTTTTGCAATAAGTTTATTTTTTTCAAGAAACTCACTTAACTGATTTGCAACAATCTTTTCAAGTATCTTTGATAAAATTGGTAGTAAAGAGATTGGTCTATAGTTAGAGACGTCGTCAGGATTTCCATTTTTAAAACCAGGAATTACATGGGGATTTTTCCATAAATCTGGGTAAATATTGGTAACTATGGAAGTATTGATTATTACCGTCAGATAATATGCTATTACAAATAATGAATCTCTAATAAAACGAAAACAAATTCCATCTGATCCATATGCATTAGAGTCTTTCAGATTTTTTATTACTAAGATTACTGTATTACAATCTACTGTAGTAGGGTTAAAGACATCATTACTTCTATTGAATGCACTATGTTCTTCCAAATTAGCGTTATTATTATTATTACTACCATCATCACTATTATCATTACCATTACTACCACCATCATTATTATTTACACCATTATCAACATTACTATTATTATTACTACTACCATCATCATTATTTTTACCATCATTACTATTATTGATTTCATTTATTATTTCTTTTTTTGTTTTTTCAAAGTTTTTTTCCCCACTTCCGCGAAAAAATTATTGAACTCTTCTGCTTTAGCACTTACATCTACCTCATCGGGTATAATTGATATGTTACTACTTTTATTACAGTTATTGGAAAGCATGGTTTTAGCAATTTTCCATGTATCAGAGATATTGCCTTTAGCGTTTTGAAATTCATTTTTGTAATACTGTTTCTTACTGTTGCTTAATAATGATTTTACTTGTTTCTTATGCTCTGTAAACTTTTCTCTTAAAGGGATATTATCCCTTTGTAGTTTTACTTCATTTTGTAGTTTGTCTCTTTCTTTCATAATG
>JAXCGZ010002323.1:0-7500 GCA_037179515.1 Halocaridina rubra | reverse complement strand
TAGCTTGCTAACAAACTCCATTTGATGTAATTGCCTTTTATGTCACTAAATTTTTTGAATTTGAATTGAATTTACTTTCAACAAATGTAGGTTGTCTTTGTGACGAGATTCCATATCTTTGCTTCTTAGCCATTGTTCAAAAATGGAAGTAAAAGTTTGTTTGTTTGTCTTTGTTCGTCGGCAGGTCGAGGGTTCGCGCCCTGTCACTACTGAGGTTAGTAAGGGCATGCACTCAGGGTAACGATTACATCTGCCAAAATAAGTCCTTCGTAAGAAGGCAACCGTCCTAGCCCTTAGTAGAAAAGGGAGTTCGTGACGTAAAACCGAATCCAGTAGATATTGTACCTCTTAAGCATTCGACAATAGAACATCCAATTAAGTTGTTGTTCCAGTTTTACGCCATGGACTCCCTTTTCAACCAAGGGTTAGGACGGTTGCCTTCTTGCGAAGGACTTGTTTTGGCAGATGTAATCGTTACCCTGAGTGCATGCCCTTGCTAACCTCAGACCGTAACGGAAGGCGAACCCTCGACCTGACGCCCCAGAGTCGCGGACACTACCGTTTCTACCGTTTGAGCCATGGTGACTACAGAACATCCAATTAAGTATATTTTGATATTATAAGACCGTTATATTGTCAACACAGTTTTTTTTTTCTTTTTTTAAGATCAGACAAGCTGGGTGAAGATAATTGTCACGGTGTTGACTTTGTTCTGTCAACCAAATCAACCATTGTAACAGCTTTTGTAGTAGCAGAACTGACATGGCTTCGTTTTGCGCTATTCTTGCTCTTCTCTGCGGGTTTCCCTCTTCCTTTATTGTCCTCACCATCCTCTTTCTCCTCCTCCTCCTCCTCCTCCTACCGCTCCTCGACCTCTTCCCGCCTCCTTCTGCAATTGATAGATGTTTCTCATTTGTACCACAAAATCTTTGTGTCACGAGAACAAAAGGCTTCAAAGGACGCGAGTCTACAAAGAAAAGACCACAGATATAATTCTATTCGTTGTTATTTATGTCGAAAGCACTCGTTTATCTCCATTTTTCTTCACACACAATATATATATATATATATATATATATATATATATATATATATATATATATATATATATATATATATATATATATATATATATATGCTTTGCATATAAAAAATCCGACTTTTTGAATTTAGATAATTCAGTTACTTTAGTTGTCTTTTAAGTAAACCCCCAAGGAAGGGGGCCTAGAATACTTCCTTCGTGTTCCCCTGCGTGTCGTAAAGGTCAACTGAATGGGGTGGAACAGGGGGACTGGGAATCCCCTCCTGTATTTTCTCCTCCCAAAGAGTCAAGAGCATTTTGCCTTGACTCAGCCACTTCCCTTATAAGGAGAAAATGGCTTATGTATATAGATAGTCTTTTAAGTAAGGGATTCATCCAACTGTGAATATCTTATTTTATAGAACAATAAATCGTTGCAAGCCTGGCTTGGCCTTCTGTAACCATTTTGAACAACTGGCGAATGGCTGATATTAAAAGTATGTATGTATGTATGTATGTGTAGTCACCGTGGCTCAAGCGGTAGCGTCCGCGACTTTGAGGCGTCAAGTCGAGGGTTCGCGCCCCGTCACGGTCTAAGGTTAGCAAAGGCATGCACTCAGGGTAACGATTACATCTGCCAAAACAAGTCCTTCGCTGGAAGACAACCGTCCTAGCCCTTGGTAAATAAGGGAGTCCATGAGGTAAAAGGAATAATAATAATGTATGTATATATGTATGTATGTATGTATGTATGCATATATATATATATATATATATATATATATATATATATATATATATATATATATATATATATATATATATATATATATATGTATGTATGTATGTATGTATGTATGTATGTATGTATGTATGTGGAGAGGAAAAAGAAGTGTGGCAGTGTTGGTTGTACGAGTGACAAGGTAATTACAGGTCGGAGGACAGCGAGGAATCATTTACCTACCGCACATAAGCGTCTCTTAATTCATATCCGTACCTCCACCCCCCTTTTCCCCATCCTCTGACCTCCCCTTATCTCCTTCCCCCCATGCCTATTAATCACATTAGTTGAGAAGGGTTTTTAACTATAAGAAACCATTTCACTCGTTTCTGCCATGTTGTGAAAAGTGGACCTTTTTTAAGCGAGTGAAAAAACTGTTTTTTTTTTCTTTGCTTGTTAGAGGTATTCCCTCTTACAATTATAATAATAATAATAATAATAATAATAATAATCATAATCATAATAAAAATAATAATGTTGATGATGATGATGATGATAACAATAATAATAATAATAATAATAATAATAATAATAATAATAATTATAATAATAATAATACATACATACATACATACATACATACATACATACATAGACACAAGCCTCATTCCCCCTTGTAAGGGGGGTGGCCGAGCCAAGAAAAGCGCATTTACCACGATCCACGGATTTTATCATGACGATCCATTTTTACCATAAAATCCACGCCGAAATTGATGTACTCACCGAGTTTGCTGATTTGTCAAGGCTTGTTCATACCGTGGCCGGTAATCAAGTCACAGGAAAAGTCAGAAAAAGTCACAGTTTTGGTTAGGAAAAAGTCATAGGTAAAAACTTCACAGGTTAGGTTAGGTTAGACTTTTTCCTGTGACTTACCTGGATTTGTTCTTACGATGAACTCCACTCTTTGTTGCTGTTATCTCCAGGTGACTCTGTCAAACAAAATCTATTCACAAAACCACTTGGTTCTGGTTTTACGTCACGGACTCCCTCTTCTACCAAGGGCTAGGACGGTTGCCTTCTTGCGAAGGACTTGTTTTGGCAGATGTAATCCTTACCCTGAGTGCATGCCCTTGCTAACCTCAGACCGTGACGGGGCGCGAACCCTCGACCTGACGCCTTAGAGTCGCGGAAGCAACCGCTTGAGCCACGGTGACTACCACTCAAACCACTTTGGTAGCTGAGCAGGAGACGGGAAATAAGTTTATTAAATGTATAGGTGTAGTCACCGTGGCTCAAGCGGTAGCGTCCGCGACTTTGAGGCGTCAGGTCGAGGGTTCGCTCCCCGCCACGGTCTGAGGTTAGCAAGGGCATGCACTCAGGGTAACGATTACATCTGCCAAAACAAGTCCTTCGCAAGAGGGCAGCCGTTCTAGCCCTTGGTTGAAAAGGGAGCCCGCGACGTAAAACCGGAAATAAGTTGATGGCTAGACGCTATATCCACTGAGTACCGAAGGCAGTTCTCTGTGAACTTGTGATTCAGTCAACAGCTATTTTAGCCCACGGACATATAGTTTATTATTGGTATTTGTCCTTGAAACTCCAAGCATATATGATCAGAATACAGTTTAACTTTTTAACGAATGTGTCAGATATAGCTTTTTATTATGTTGCCTACAAATGAGTTTATTATTATTATTATTATTATTATTATTATTATTATTATTATTATTGTAGTCACCGTGGCTCAAGCGGTAGCGTCCGCGACTCTGAGGCGTCAGGTCGAGGGGTTCGCGCCCCGTCAAGGTCTGAGGTTAGCAAGGGCATGCACTCAGGGTAACGATTACATCTGCCAAAACAATTCCTTCGCAAGAAGGCAACCGTACTAGCCCTTGGTAGAAAAGGGAGTCCGTGACGTAAAAAACCCGGAACTAAAGCTACCTTGATATATCTATTTTTAATTTATTTGTGTATATATTTTTGATGTATCCCATGTCTTTCTTTCCCTCGTAATAGCCGCATGCCATCTCCCCCTTCATTTGCAGTATTGTGGTATGTTGGTGGAAATATTGAGACATTCTCTCTCTCTCTCTCTCTCTCTCCTCTCTCTCTCTCTCTCTCTCTCTCTCTCTCTCTCTCTGCCATCTTTCCCATCATTTGCAATATTGTGGTATGTTGGTGGAAATATTAAGTCTCTCTCTCTCTCTCTCTTTCATTGCGGCACCTTTTTCTTTTGTTATTAGGCCTGACGTCTCTTTGTTCTTGAGACGCAGCAGAATTGGGAAGGTAAAAGAAAAGAAAGTCTCTCTCTCTCTCTCTCTCTCTCTCTCTCTCTCTCTCTCCTCTCTCTCTCTCTCTCTCTCTCTCTCTCTCTCTCTCTCTCTCTCTCTCTCTCTCTCTCTCTCTCTCTCTCTCTCTCTCTCTCTCGCAGATAGGGTGTAACGGAACAATATTATTCACAATTCCGTTTCAGGTTTATTTAAAATTGATCTATTTATTGACTTATATTTATGTATAGACCACTATTTTGGGCCTTGAATTAGATATTTGTTTTTGTTGTCATTTTTTTTCCACGCTAAAAGAATTTGCGGTATATAGCTCTTTAATGGTCACCTTGCTCTAAAATGTGTGTTTCTCTAATTATACAGTATAACATATACATAAAACGTGTAGTTTGTTTAATACTTATACGGCAGGTTAGTCATTATTATTAATTAATACATACATATACATAGCCACAATCCCCATTGTAATGGGGGTAGCGGAACCAAGAGACACACATTCCCCCCATGATTCACACAAACCGCAACTACTACTTTTAGCTCCTTGGGGATAATAGGTTGCCACATTTCCCCCCCCCCCTTCCACCCTGTGTGGGTTATCCACAAGGTAGGAGGGCAAGAATATTCTACAGTGAGACCTGACTACTGAGCTAGCAGGTGTGAAAGATCCCTTTGTCCCCTGTCATCTATATACAGTCATCCTCCACTCATTCCTATACCTTGCATGCTCTCTTCCCTACTCCACTGACATTCCACATGCATCTAATGCCCTATTCACACCATCCTTCCATCTCATTTTAGGTATCTCTCTTGACCTAACTCCAATCACTTCTGCACTTCACCCTCTTTGCTATATGTTCATCAGTCATCCTTTCCATGTGTCTAAACTAACTCAGTACTACTAATCTAGCCTATCCAGCAGCTTTCTTTTAACACCTGTTTCCTACCTGACATCCTTATATCTTATTTGATCTATTGTACCTCTCAAACACCTTATCTCCACAGTCAGTTAGTTTTTTCATCCTCCCTTACCTTCCAAGTCTCTGCTTCATACAATGCTGTTGGCACAATCGCCCCATCATATGTACTTCACTTTATAAGTCCTAGGTTCAAGTCCCGGTCGGGGTAAAAAATGATTTATGTTTTCACATATGTAATGTGCTTATTTGGTTATATATATATATATATATATATATATATATATATATATATATATATATATATATATATATATGTCTCTGTTTGTGTGTGTGTGTGTATGCAAACTTAAAGATGCTGGTGCATGTAAACCAAGGGCCAACTAAAATGTAAATGATATTTAATTCTGAGCTGTTACGGCAACCATAGAAGAGAGTTTATTAGAGAAAATATAAATAAATTCTGCAAGTGATGTCAAAACCAGGACACGTTTATCAAAATCTGGTTAAATATAATCATGCCAGGAATGTTGCTACTGTAATTAAAAAAATGACCGGGATTCCAGTAAGTATGAAATATTATGAATAAAATACAGGAATTCGCAATTAGGACTCAGAACACGTGAATCTTCATTCATGGAAATATTAACAAGCAAAATTGCATATGCATTTAGTATTATTTATGCAATTTTGAATTATATAACTCATCTGTAATATCTATCTAACTATCTAACTATCTAACTATCTATCTATCTGTCTGTCTGTCTATCTATCTATCTATCTATCGTGAAATTGTCTCTACCTAGTATCTACTGGAGTTGTTATCACATATCCGAAGCGAAGTGCCTTGCTAAGCATTCTTACGAGCAGATGAGTGCCTCCCGGGTACTGACTTGGCATTTTATATAATTCTCATTTCGAAATAGTTTGACATGAGGACTGTGCCACAGGCACTAAAACTCATAATATGTATTAAATAATTTTACATGAGGACCGTGCCACAGGCACTAAAACTCATAATATGTATTAATAATTTGACCGTCGTATTTGCAAGAACTGGTCTGTAATACATTAATGCACAAACTGAATCTAATAAAGTGTAATAACATTTTGATTATTATTAAATCGCTTTACATTCGTCCCTCAATATTTCATAAGTTGAATTTCTTACCATGTTCATGTTGTGTTTACGTCATGGACTCCCTATTCTACCAAGGGCTAGGACGGTTGCCTTCTTGCAAAGGACTTTTTTGGCAGATTTAATCGTTACCCTGAGTGCATGCCCTTGCTAACCTCGGACCGTGGCGGGGCACGAACCCTCGACCTGCTTTTACCTTGACCAGAAAGTGTTTTCTCTTATTTTACAGGTATTTCCACACTTTCTCGACCTTTTTTACGATGTATTTGCTAGAGTTAAGGCGGTAGCTCCCACTTATGAATAATAATATGCCTGTCTTTAATAATATTTCATTGTGTAAGGAGCTTTCCCCCAAAGACCAAATCGATAGATATTTGCTCAAGATGTGAAGTCTGGCAGTTACGCTCTTAAAGCTGTCTGGTATTTTGAACCGTATTTTCTAAATTCCTAGAGATCATTTTTAGTTTTCAGAGTCCGTGTACCCTTGCCTCGAGGCACCACCTTTTTTTTTTTCTTATTTCTATTATTTTTTCCTGAAGGAAATATTATTCAATGTGTTCGCTTTTGTGCGTTTTGCCTTAACGCAATCATTCGTCAAAAGAAAAATTATTTCCTCTCGAGACGTAAGCAGACGAGGAAAAGAAAGCTTTGCCTTCTCTAATATTGCGATCATTATTTTAATATTATGACACTTTTTTTTTCTCTCTCTTTCCTGATCCAGACTCGATGTTTGGGTACATTTTGTGAATGTAATTTCTACGTAGTCTCCGTGGCAAATTGGTAGCGTCCGCGACTCTGTGTCGGCAGGTCGAGGGTTCGCGCCCCGTCATGGACTGAGGATAGTAAGGGCATACACTCAGGGTAACGATTACGCGTGCCATAACAAGTCCTTCGCAAGAAGGCATCCGTCCTAGCCCTTAGTAGAAAAGGGAGTCCGTGACGTAAAACCGGAGCGTAAGCAAACGAGTAAAAGAAAGCTTTGCCTTCTCTAATATTGCGATCATTATTTTAATATTATGACACTCTCTCTCTCTCTCTCTCTCTCTCTCTCTCTCTCTCTCTCTCTCTCTCTCTTTCCTGATCCAGACTCGATGTTTGGGTACATTTTGTGAATGTAATTTATAGCTCTCATGGCGGAAGATGAAGAGGGGAAAATGGCCCAAGAGAAAATAAATGTTGAGTGTTACACGAGGCAAGGCGAGGGGAAGTTAGAGGAAGGCTGACAATTTAATCTCTTAATAGCTTTGCCGAGAAATGGTTTTAGATTCTTCGAACAACATTTCTGGTGAAAACAGAAAAAAAGGAGAGGAACAAGAGAGTCTGTTTGAAGATCCTTGCCAATGAATGTCATTTGGCTTGTGAGGATGATGATGGACCAGGAAATTCACGATATCTGGATTTTATGCGGTTCTAAATTTTTGTCT
>JAXCGZ010002322.1:37500-69329 GCA_037179515.1 Halocaridina rubra | reverse complement strand
CCGCCCCACTTGTTCTTGAAGCACATTTGATACATGTATAGTTTTCTTTTAATGATTTTTTTTTTTTTAAATTGAGAACGCGTTCTTCATGATTTTGAAAAGGTCGATTATTTTTCTTGTCCCACAATCCGTGGGACAAGAAACCTTATTAAACTCATTTTCGTTATACTGACATACTTGCCACTCAAAATTGCTTGCATTACCTTGAAATACGTAAAAGAGCTTCTGATTAGCTTCGTAAACATGTTAATGGTTTATCTAACAACCACACCTTAGCTTCTGTTATTGTGAATTTATCACCACAAATATTATATCACAGCATAAAAAACATACTTTTAAAGCGCTGAGTTTCCCAGCCTCAGTAATACTTCAAACATTTCCATCCTTTTCAAGCTTGGGCTGGTGTCCTGAGTCGTCCATGAACATAATCTCAAAATATTAATAACTTATTTTTGCCGTGTGTTTTATATGATCCTTCAATATCTTATTCTATATTATGAAGTCCTGTTTACAGCATATTTCTTCTCGCCAATTTATACAGGCATACCATACTACAACAGAGTTTAAGATTAATTTTCTTCAATATTATTTTACTAAGTGACCTCATCCTAGCCCCTGTGATCTTTTAACATCTCTAACATTTGTTGCATTTATCCGATGCATAGTCTCTGTATTGTAATGTGTAGCTTTTCAGCTTTGCGTCCATTTGAAATGGCTTGTTAATTCTGTCTAAAATAAAATTTTTACTATATATGAATAATTTTCTCAGGAATCTTATATCATTTATACAAATTAATTAAGGCCCGATTTCTTAAACAGTGTAAATCTAGGATACCATATTGTTAGTGAGCTAGACACACACAAATGGATTTCATAAACGCATCTCGACTGCGGTTCTGTGTATGGCTAGGTTCCCCTCATGGGGGGATCCTAGCCATACACAGAACCGACGTGAGATGCGTTTATGAAATCCATTTGTGTGTGCCTAACTAACTAACAATATGGTATCCTAGGTTTACACTGTTTAAGAAATCCTAGCCATACACAGAACCGCGTCAGATGCGTTTATGATTCATTTGTGTGTGTCTAGCTAACCAACAATATGGCATCCTAGGTTTACACAGTTTAAGAAATTGGGCCAGAGTATTCTTTTCCTTCATTATCCTTTATGTAAATCTGGCAATACTCAATATTTATACTCTGCTCTCTTATTGTTTTAAGCTTTCGAAGAAGGTGCATCACACGGGGATTTTTATTTTTAACTCTATTTTTCTCTTTTTCTTCTATTTATTACCACTTCCTTATGGCTTATATTTCTCCTCTCTCTTATGGATCCAGCAATATGGCAACCGCAAATAGTTGTCCCTATCTTCTTACTGAAATTAGCTTTCCAGGTGTTAATAGTATTTGCATAACGTTCAGAAACTAACGGCATTTTCTCAATAGTTTCACTCTTGTAAGAAATGTGAAAGACGGGAAAGCAGGGCCATTTATGTTATCAAGGGTTCAGTTCTGACCTTATATCTGAAGTCAGAATAAACTGTAAAATAAATATATGAACTAAAATGCCTCATCACTTTAGATCAGTTCCCTTTGTCGCATCTCTTCATAACCCAAAGGGAAGCATTGTTTGCAAGACCCACTTGATGACAAAAATTGCAAAAATTAAGCATTCTCTTAATCAAACTGAATTGTTCTACACTTGCCCTAGCATAGAATGTAAAGTCGCTTTTGATTAGATGAAATTATAGTAATTGCATCAGGCTGTTTATTTTGGCTTCTCTAAAATTTAGAGAAGCCAATGAACTTATTTACTTTAGGTAAATAAGACCCAAATTTCTACAAAAATGATTATTATTATTATTATTTTTATTATTATTATTATTATTATTATTATTATTATTATTATTATTATTATTATTATTATTATTATTATTATTATTATTATTATTAAACAAATATTTTTTTTCAGATTTCACTATTTACTTCAAGCAAATAAATTGTCTTCAAAACCAATTCGGAGACTCTCAAATACTTTAATGAGTAGCGTCTAAAGTAAATATGAAAATACTAATTACATAGTTATTAACTTGAATTCTATAATTAAATTCTTTATCTCGAGAAGACAGAGACGGAACAGAAACGTTTCATGTGATTACAAATTTATTAAAGGTTTTGTAGATTTAAAATAGTTGGTGTAGATATTTTTTATTTATTTTTTGCGAAAGCATGAATGCGGTAATTTATAGTACGAATAAATAGGATAATAAGACAGTGAGGTCAGTAGTTCTAAAATATAGGAAAAGAAATGCAGTATATGAAGAAGTTAGAGAATTAAAACAGCAAAACAGTACAATATATCTTTTTCCTTCATCTTCACATTTTGAGTCGAAACGTTTTCCTGTTTAAAAGTGTATGAATAACATGTCATTGTATTACTTGCTATTTTTCACCTGCTAAAATTATTTTGATCTACTCGAGAGATTATTAGGGAGATGAGCTTTATTTCTAGTCAATTATTCTACCGTGCATATTTATTTCGTTAATCATTTAAAAGTATGAAATAGATAGATAGATGGATAGATAGATAGATATAATGATAGATAGATAGATAGATCGGTAGAGAGATAGATAGATAGATAGATCGGTAGAGAGAGAGAGAGAGAGAGAGAGAGAGAGAGAGAGAGAGAGAGAGAGAGAGAGAGAGAGAGAGAGAGAGAGAGAGAGAGAGAGAGAGAGAGAGAGAGAGAGAGAGAGAGAGAGAGCCGGTGCATCTAAAGAAAATAGGATTGCTTGCTGCCTAAGACTGACAATGTTTAGAATGAATTGGGAATTGCGAGGGATCTCAAAGTAAAGTGAATGCATCTACATACGTTGTAAGTGATGGATAAGGCTTTCATTTCTTGGCACATGAAAGAAGAAAATAAAGGCTCGATTTCTTAAACAGTGTAAACCTAGAATACCATATTGTTAGTTAGCTAGACACACAGATGGATTTCATAAACGCATCTGACGCGGTTCTGTGTATGGCTATGATGCCCCCCATGGGCGGATCCTAGCCATACACAGAACCGCGTCAGACGCGTTTAAGAAATCCATTTGTTTGTGTCTAGCTAACTAACAATATGGTATCCTAGGTTTACACTGTTTAAGAAATCGGGCCTAAGATAAGATATTGTAGGTGACTGATATTTCTGTTCTTAAAAAATCAGTTTTTTATGAGAGTCTGTCTGTGAAGTCATTATATCTCTGGTTTGCCATAATCTTTTTATGTTCTTTATCCATATAGGTTTTATATCTCAAGTATAGGATCAGAATATGACATTATAAAATATCTACCACTGGAAGAAATTTATAGTTTTTCTTGTACTCTGCTATGGTGCAAGGAAAGATTTTGAGAAAATTGATTCAACAGCATATAGGTGTTTCTTTATCGAGTTCCTGTTCAAATGATTTATGAAAAATATTGCTTATATATGAATATTTTTGTAATGCAAAAAGAATAAAATCACAATTACCTACATTGTACTAGACAGCTTTTATAATTTACAAAAACTTCCAAATACATATAGTCCGTATATTTGACTTTCAGTCCATCCTTTGTGTTGAAGAATGGCTAATGAAATTGAGTATTGTGTATTCTTACTGTTATCATATATTATCTGCATTGTAACTTGTGCATAAATATGGACAAACAAACATTCAAAGTTCTTTTGCGAACATGATTCTGTTCAGTTATTATTATTATTGTTATTATTATTATTATTATTATTATTATTATTATTATTATTATTATTATTATTATTATTATTATTATTGTTATTATTATTATTATTAATATTATTATTATTTCCTCCTGTGGGAGGGGGGTAATAAGAATACTTTTTCCGTGTTCCCCTGCCTGTCGTAAAAGTCAACTAAATAGGCGGAGCTAGGGGACTGGGAATCCCCTCCTCAGTAATTACTTCCAACAAAAAGTCAAACTATTTTCTTTGACTCATCCGCCCCTCTTATAAGTGGGAATAATGGCTTTGGTATATGGATTATTATTATTATTATTATTATTATTATTATTATTATTATTATTATTATTATTATTATTATTATTATTATTATTATTATTATTATTATTATTATTAATATTATTATTATTATTATTATTATTATTACTTATTATTATTATTATTATTATTATTATTATCATCATTAAATAATCTTCCTTCCTGGTAGGAAATCGATCCTGCGAACTCTAGTCTAGAGCAACACTGCTTAGTCCACTACACCATATAGATTGCAAAAAGAGAGGGAACTAGGGTATTTTCCTGATACCACACTAGACTAGAGTTTGCAGGTTCGATTCCCGACCCGGAAGGGAGATTATTTGATAGCATTTGAAATGCGTAATTGCATAACATTTGTTTCATTATTATTATTATTATTATTATTATTATTATTATTATTATTATTATTATTATTATTATTATTATTATTATTATTATTATTATTATTATTATTATTATTATTATTATTATTATTAATACTAATAATAATAATAATAATAATAATAATAATAATAATAATAATAATAATAATAATAATAATAATAATAATAATAATAATATTTTTATTATTATTATTATTTTATTATTATTATTATTATTATTATTATTATTATTATTATTATTATTATTATTATTATTATTATTATTTATATTATTATTATTATTAATGATAATAGTAATTATTATTTTTATTACTATTTTAAGACATGAAGTATGAATAGCATTTTGCGCTGACCCCTCAAATAACGCTAATTCCAGTGGCGTAATTGCAATTTCCATTAAATATACTTTTTAGCTGAGTTTGAAACTTTAATTTAAGTTTCCCTTTAAGTATGTTTTGATACTGAATTGTGTATCAATAGAAGGATTTACTGCAAAAAGAAATAATAGTGTATGCTAATTATCTATGCATTGGCTTTAGCTATGGTATTGAATGTTACACTTCGATTAGCAATAAACTCTTTAGGCATATAAGTGCATTTTTTTTCTCTCTCTCTCTATCTATTTCTTTAGAATCATGCAGCTTTATATTGTAGCTTGATGACCTTACAGAGACCCTTGCTAGCTCCAAATCTGTCTTAAAATCCAGGACGTTTCGGTTATGGCTTCCAGAGCAGAGGTGGCTCATTCAATCCTCTTTATCTAAGCTATAGTCAAGGGATAAAAAGGATGGCACAGTGCCTTTAAGTTGTATGCTAACACATTCAGTTTATAAGAAGGGCACAATAAAAATGACATCATTAGCTGTTTAATGGTTAAGTGTGAATGCATATCTTCAGAGACTCAGATTTCAAGTGCATATTTTGGCTGTTGTTCGAGGTATATATATATGAGAGAGAGAGAGAGAGAGAGAGAGAGAGAGAGAGAGAGAGAGAGAGAGAGAGAGAGAGAGAGAGAGAGAGAGAGAGAGAGAGAGAGAGAGAGAGAGAGAGAGAGAGAGAGAGAGAGAGAGAGAGATTCTGCATTTGTATTTACCTATTTGTGTTCATTGGGAAGAACCCTGTGCTTTTAACTCTCGGTCCCCTTACCGGATGCATGTGATTGCTCTCTATCACTTAGTATATTCCCAATTATCAGCTCTTCATACACTGAAAAACGACTTCCTTACATCTTGAATTGTTTACAACTAGATAATTAGTAAGTCATTGATAATCGTTTCTTCTCATGAGAAGAGAAAGTAGGGTGAGGCCAAAGAGGTTGTAGGAAACGTCGCAGTGGTAGGCGGAACAAGGTTTCATTCATAATCTCTCTTATTTTTCGATTCACATTTCAGATGTTTCTTTTTTATATTCTTTCTCCGAACTAAGTGCTTTCTTAAATATTTGAAGCTTTGTTTTTATCTTTTCAGTTTATATATATATATATATATATATATATATATATATATATATATATATATATATATATATATATATATATATATATATATATATATACATATATATATATATATATATATATATATATATATATATATATATATATATATATATATATATATATATATATATATATATAGTTGGTGGCGACGGCGGTGTTTATTATTATTATTATTATTATTATTATTATTATTATTATTATTATTATTATTATTATTATTATTATTATTATTACTATTATTATTATTATTATTACTATTATTATTATTATTATTATTATTATTATTATTATTATTATTATTATTATTATTATTATTATTGTTATTATTATTGTTATTATTATTATTATTATTATTATTATTATTATTATTATTATTATTATTATTATTATTATTATTATTATTATTATTATTATTATTATTATTATTATTATTATTAAAGTATGAAAGATGAGTTTTTCGACTGCTTATCCTTTTTATCTCCAATTTGTTATGAAGTGTTTTGGTTTTAATTTGACTCTACCAAAAGAAAATATTCTCTAAAATGATTAATCTTCTGTACTAGCCTAGATATACTTCGAGGTATATGTAAGATTTGTGTAGCTTTATTTTTTTCTAAAGTAAATGTAATAGAAGATCAGTGTTTGAAACAATTGCAGGTGATATTTTAATTCGTTTAACAGTTCCTTGTTAAAAACTCACGGTAACATGTACTTAGGTATTGGAGGCTTTGTATGATGGTGATTGACCGATTGTAGTCGTCAGCAGGTCTTTACACAGGTAAATGTTTGGGTTCAGTGGTGAAGCAGTATCTGAATAAGTTGTAAGCTTCTATATGGGCAGAAATGCCAGCTTTCTCTGGAAAAGAATACACATGAATAGATACATAAATTATATATAAAAATATTTGCAAAAAGAAGCCACGTCTTTAAAAGCCCAAGACAGATCTATTGGGACACTTGAAGCCATCCCTTATTCACTTATGACAGTTTGTTCACTTGTTGAAATTTCCTCCACTCATTGTGGTTCCAGTGTTAGGGACAGAGTTCCTGAGTCTGTTTTCCTCTCCTCAGGAAAATCGGAGGAAAGAAGAGTTGGGGGGTATCAACGTGTAATCCGAAAGGGAAAATTACTATTCACAGAGCCTAGGTGGTAAATGCGAAACGTTCAAAGGAATTAAGAGCTAAGGTCGAAATATATATGAAAATGACCCAGAAGTGGAAGGCTACAATTCTGACGATAGCGTCGGCTAAATTCAGGAGAGGAAAGATTTGCCGGGATGGATGTGTGCTTGTTTTGCAATTGTGCGTTTGTTTTTTTCGGTTCCGGTTTTACGTCACGGGACTCCCTTTTCAACCAAGGGCTAGGACGTTTGCCTTTTTGCGAAGGACTTGTTTTGGCAGATGTAATCGTTACCCTGAGTGCATGCCCTTGCTAACCTCAGACCACTGTGCGTAACTGTATTTTTTTTCTTCTTTTGCAGAGAGTGGCTGAATACATTGGTATTAGATCCAAAGCGATACATCTTGAGAGAGAGAGAGAGAGAGAGGAGAGAGAGAGAGGAGAGAGGAGAGAGAGAGAGAGAGAGAGAGAGAGAGAGAGAGAGAGAGAGAGAGAGAGAGAGAGAGAGAGAGAGAGAGAGAGAGAGAGAGAGAGAGAGAGAGAGAGAATCTTAAAATAATATCTTTTCGAAGAAACAATAGATTTGCATATTGTTCTCAAGAATTCAGCTAGTATGATTAATTTATATAAGACTGAAAAGAGACTTAAAAATATCTCAGTGAAATTCAGAGAGCAATGAATTCTGTTATTATTTACCAAAATGTGTAATGCTGGTCTATTGCAAAGTACTTCCATGAAATATAAATACTCATAACTTTGATTTTGGCTTCAGCATCTATCATTACTTTATTAATAGGACTTTACGGATAATTTGAAGTTTAGATTAAAAATGAATCACTCATGTTCATATTAAGAAAAATCCTAACTTTAATACGCTTTTAAAGACAGCTTCATTACATTTTTTTCTTTGTTTTCATTATTGTTAGTAAGACGGCATATTCTCTCGTTTTGAAAACGTTTTATTTTATTTATTTATATATATATTTTTTAGTTTTGACTCGCATCTAACCCATTTTTCCTTAAAAAAAAATCCTGAAGCCTCTACAGCTTCATTGCATTTTTTTTTTTTTTTCATTATTGGTAGTGAGACGGCATTTTCTCTCGTTTTGAAAACTTTTTTTTTTTTTTAGTATTGACTTACAACTAACCCATTTTCTTTAAAACAGCCTGAAGCTTCTCTCAAATACCTTGGAGTGAGTTACG
The DNA here is from genome assembly GCA_037179515.1 of Halocaridina rubra. Classification (NCBI taxonomy): domain Eukaryota; kingdom Metazoa; phylum Arthropoda; class Malacostraca; order Decapoda; family Atyidae; genus Halocaridina; species Halocaridina rubra. The sequence continues at coordinate 61,064 of JAXCGZ010002322.1, read as the reverse complement.
GCCAAAATAAACATGGGGGAACGTTACATTGGTTTGGTTATATACTTGAATTCGCTCTTTAAATAAGATCTGAAATAAAAAGCCTCTTGTGTTGCGCAGTAAGAAAATGAGCTTAGCCATTTAACAAAATCAGATTACAAAATCTAAAAGAGTTTTTCAGATTCACAAGACATGGTGTGAGAGTAGTAAAAGATGTTATTCTATTTTCACGCTTAATTCAGTAGACTTAGGCCCGATTGCTTAAAGAGTGTAAACCTAGGATACCATATTGTTAGTTAGCTAGACACACACAAATGGATTTCATAAACGCATCTGATGCGGTTTTGTGTATGGCTAGGATTCCCCCATAGGGGGATCCTAGCCATACACAGGACCGCATTAGATGCGTTTATGAAATCCATTTGTGTGTCTAGCTAACTAACAATATGGTATCCTAGGTTTATACACGTTTTAAGAAATCAGGCCTTAGAGTTAACAAAGCGTGCCAGCTATGTTTTGAGAGATTCAGAAGAAAATCACAGATGCAGTTACAGGAGATACTTATTCTTTTATGCTTAATTAAACACTAGGTTTTCAGTCTCATTAACTAATTGCTTAATCACTTCTCATGTACCCCCAAACATGGTTCAGCAAGTCTAAACGTGCCACATGGAGCCAGTCGCCTTCATTTGTATGGTTTCTGGACGACTAACAATATTACTTACATCCTTTATGGATATTTAATATTAATTAAAGTTTTTTCAATATTATTGTTAGATATTTAAAGGAAAGTTTTTGTTTATTTCCATTTTGTGACACAAGTATGCCACCGAGAAGTGCTGGAATCACTTTCTATTACTATATTAAAAAAAAAACATCTCCTTACCATAAGTGATTTAAAATTTATGTTATTTTTATCTAATGCGTGTACTATGTAATTGTAATTTATGTACTTGTTCAGCTTTGCATAACTTTTAAAAAGACTTGCTAACTCACCCTTTAGTCTGTGCAACCTCACCATCATATGAACACTTTTCTTAGAATTATATTATCTCTTCTGTGTTAGTCAAATAGACTTTTATCTTTGTTCTATGTAGATCTCGCATTATTTTTTTTCACAACTGATTATATACTTAAACTTGCTTTCTACTTGTGTATTAGATTGCTATCAAAGAAGAACATTGACCCACTTTATTCACTCTTACCAGTCCCATCTGCTTTTTTTTTCCAGCCTGTACCAAACGTCCAAAAATAAAACTAGGGATATTCAACTTACCCATGAAACCATTTTCGAAGCAATTAATAAAATTTATATTTCTTGGTGCCACACTTTAAGCATTACAGTACATTACCTAAGATAACTCAAATTATGTCAAGTACGTGAATTTGATTCGTGTCTGTCCTCAAGAGCACTAATTACCATTCAGTGTTACCGTTTTGAAATGAATATAAGAATTAACAATGGCTCATGACATTGTACGCGCATCGGCTCTTGCTTACATGGAAGTATTTGCTGCAAGAACCAGTTTGTTTTGAGAATTCGAAATAAGTATTCTCTGTAATTCGAAAAAAATGTTTTCACATGTAACCCTTTACAGAATATCAGTTAAATTCTTTTGATTAGATAGATAATGGGGTTTAAAAAAAATTTACTTTCATATGTATACTAAGAGACAAATTGCTGTACTTTATTATTATTATGATTATTATTATTATTATTATTATCATTATTATTATTATTATTATTATTATTATTATTATTATTATTATTATTATTATTATTATTATCAAAGAATAGCCTGTGCCCTGTGGGACGGGCACAATATCAAAGAATAGCCTCACCGTATTCCCTGCGTGTCTTAAAAGGCGACTAAAAGTGGACGGGGCGGGGGGACTAGGAATTCCCCCCTCGTATCAACCTCCTGCGAGACGTCAAAGAAGAAGGGGAGTAGAGGGGAGAATAACTTCTCCCCAAACTCTAGTTTTGAGGTGTCTAAATGTGCGTGGTTGTAGTACGATAGAGAGCAAAAGATGTGAGATTGGATATATGTTTGGTAAGAGGAGGATGGATGTATTGGCATTGTGTGAGACGAAGATGAAAGGAAAAGGAGAAGTGGCATTTGGTGATGTGACGGGTAGGGTGTCTTGGGTTGAAAGGGGGAGAGCGAGAGAAGGTGTGGCATTATTGCTGAGTGAATGGATGGTAAATCAGGTAGTGGAATGGAAATATGGGCCAGGGTGTGAGAGAAGTGAGGAAGAGCGGGATGAATTCTGGAATGAGTTAACTAGATGTGTGGATGGTCTGAGTAGAAGGAACTATGTAGTTGTGTTGGGTGACTTGAATGCCAGAGTGGGTGATGGAGAGATAGAAGGTGTTGTAGGAAAGTATGGGGTACCAGGTGGGAATGAGAGTGGCGAGAGACTGTTAGATATGTGTGTGGAGCAAGAGTTGGTGATAGGTAATAGTTTATTTAAGAAGAAGTTAATAAATAAGTATACATGGATGAGAGTGGCAAATGGAAGAGTGAAAGAAAGAGCATTGATGGATTATGTGTTGGTAGCAAAGAGCATGATTGGTAGAGTGAAAGATGTACATGCATTCAGGGGTGTGGCTGCTGGGATGTCTGATCATTTTTTGGTTGAAGCAAAAGTGGTAGTAGCAAAAGAGTAGGGAAATAATGTGGGGGGATGTAGAAGGGAAATAGTGAAGGTGGAAGAGTTGAAAAAGCCAGAGAAGAGACAGGAATATCAGGACAGGTTGAGAGTGGCATATGACAGGGTGAAAGAAAGAGAAGTTGGGGAGATAGGGGAGGAATGGGGGTTGATGAAAGAATGTTTTGTGGGACATGCAAGTGATGTGTGTGGAAAGAGGTTTGTTGGAGGTGGCATGAGGAGGGGAAGCGAGTGGTGGAATGAAGGGGTGAAAATGAAGGTGGAAGAGAAAAAGAGGGCTTTTGAGGAGTGGCTGCAGTGTAAAAGTAGGGAGAAGTATGAAAGATATAGGGAGAAAAATGTGGAAACCAAGCGGAAGGTAGAGGAAGAGAAGAGGTTGGCAAATGTTAGGTGGGGACAGGATTTTAGTAGGTCATATAAGGTGAATAAAAAGAAGTTTTGGAAAGAAGTGAAGAGAGCAAGGAAGGGTGGATCGAGGATGGAAGAGACAGTGAAAGATGTGAATGGACAGATGTTAAGAGGGAACGATGCAAGGAAAAGATGGGCAGAATATTGTGAGTGCTTGCTGAATGTTGAGGAAGATAGAGAGGCAGCTATAGTGGCAGTGGGAGGGGTTCAAGGGCCAGTAATGGGAGATGAAAATGAGAGAGAGATTACAAGAGAGGAGGTGAAAAGGGCATTGTATGAAGCGAAAGCAGGTAAAGCACCTGGAATGGATGGTGTGAGAGCGGAGATGTTGAAAGAAGGGGGTGTGACTGCATTGGAATGGTTAGTGAGAGTGTTTAATATATGCTTTATGTTGTCATTGGTGCCAGTGGATTGGTTGATTGCCTGTATAGTGCCCCTATACAAAGGTAAGGGAGATATGTATGAATGCAGTAATTTTAGGGGTATAAGTTTGTTGAGTGTGGTAGGAAAAGTGTATGGTAGGATACTGGTTAATAGGATTAGGGATAAGACAGAATATGTGAGCACGGAAGTGCAGAGTGGTTTTAGGAGAGGTAGAGGTTGTATAGATCAGATTTTTATAGTTAGGCAGTTATGTGAGAAATACTTAGCAAAGGGTAAGGATGTGTATTTTGCATTTTTGGATCTGGAGAAAGCATATGATAGAGTTGATAGAGAGGCTATGTGGAATGTTTTGAGATTATATGGAATCAATGGTAAATTGTTGCATGCAGTGAAGAGTTTGTATGAGGGTAGTAGAGCTTGTGTTAGGGTAGGGAATGAAGTGAGTGAGTGGTTTCCAGTGAGTGTGGGACTGAGACAGGGATGTGTGATGTCACCATGGCTGTTCAATTTGTATATTGATGGAGTTGTAAGAGAGGTGAATGAGCGAGTGTGTGGTCGAGGTTTGAGAATGGTAGATGGGGATGATAACGAGTGGGAGCTGAATCAGTTGCTGTTTGCAGATGATACTGTGGTGGTGGCAGATTCAGAGGAAAAGCTGTGTCAGAATTTGGAATGGTGTGTGAGAGAAGGAAGCTGCGAGTGAATGTGGGAAAGAGTAAGGTTATGAGGTGTACAAGAAATGAGGATGGTGCTGGATTGAATGTTATGTTGAATGGAGAGACACTTGAGGAGGTTAATCAGTTGAAGTATTTAGGCTCGGTTATAGCTGCAAATGGTGGAGTGGAAGCAGATGTGTGTCACAGAGTGAATGAAGGATGTAAAGTGTTGGGTGCATTGAAAGGAGTGATGAAGAATAGAGGGTTGGAAATGAATTTTAAGAAAGTTTTGTATGAGAGTGGTTGTGCCAACTGTGATGTATGGATCAGAGTTATGGGGTATGAAAGTAAGTGAGAGACGGAAACTAAATGTGTTTGAGATGAAATGCCTGAGGAGTATGACTGGTGTATCTCGATTGGATAGGGTTAGGAATGAAGTGGTGAGAGCAAGAACGGGCGTGAGGAGAGAAATTGCAGCCAGAGTAGATATGAATGTTCTGAGATGGTTTGGCCATGTGGAAAGGATGGATGATGAAAGGCTGCTGAAAAAGGTGATGAATGCGAGAGTTGATGGGAGAAATGCTAGAGGGAGGCCTAGGTTTGGATGGATGGATGGAGTAAGGAGAGCCCTGAATGATAGGAGGATGGATGTGAGGGAAGCAAGCGAGCGTGCTAGGAATAGGAATGAGTGGCGAGCGATTGTGACGCGGCTCTGATGGGCATCTGCTGTTACCACGGGGCTGCATCTTACAGAGATAGCCCTGTGGTAGGGGCAGTAGGAGGAGCTGGCAGTTGTGAAGTGACACAGGTTGTGGAAGAGCCGGGAGGATGGGCTGTGGCACTCCAGCAGTGCCATCTGAACGGTCGCTAGCTCCCTCGTCATTGCCCATAGAGCAAAGTAATCCCCCTATTTGTTTTCCTTTCTTGATGTCGGCTACCCCCCAATTAAAGGGGGAAACAGCCAAGGTATATTTATGTATGATTAAGGAATGGAGAACTTAGAAGAAGACTAGGAGTGGTATCATTGGAAAAAAAATTGAGGAAGATAAGTTGAGGTGGCTGGGTCATGTACAGAGAATGGAGGAGGCAAGAATTCCAAAACTAGCATTCAAATGGACACCAAACGGAAGAAGGCCCACAGGCCGCCCACGAAAAAGATGGAGGGATAGTATACGAGAAATCTTAACAAAATATAGAAAGGGAAAACTGTATAGAGTGGAGGAGGAGGATATCTTCCGGGACAGAGCGGAATGGAGAAGATGCTCCGCACTGACAGGCTAAAAAGTCTACCTGTGGGAGGAAAGAAAGAAAGAATTGTTATTCATCTATTATGGTGTTTTCAAATAAATAAAAAAAATAAAATAATTCATTTTTACTTTCATGTGTATACTAAGAGACAAATTGCTGTACTTTATTATTATTATTATTATTATTATTATTATTATTATTATTATTATTATTATTATTATTATTATTATTATTATTATTATTATTATTATTATTATTATTATTATTATTATTATTATTATTATATAGGTATTACGTATCCATTAAAAATACACACATACCAATATAGTAATATAAATATCTCTAATTGTTATTCATCTGGACATATTTTTGCTTAAGTATGCTCTTAGGCTCTGGTGTTGAATCGACTCCCAATAGAAGAGGAACAGTTAAAAAGACATAAAATCCTTTACTAATCCTTAATACATTTACTTAAGCTACACTGCAACATCTTACGCTTCAATTAGCAAGAGAATCTTGTGAAGTACATTGTAAGGATAAGTGTTTTTCTGTCTTTCAATGACCTAAATATAGATTCTTCGTTCTTAATTGATTAGCACCTGGTTGACATCCTAGATGTATTCATATTTAATTTACAAGATAGTTCATATGGGCTTCTCTTACCAAAACCATGTAGATGATGAGGAGAGGGTAGTAGCATCCCCTTTTTATGATATGATAGCCCCAGTCAACTCATGAGCTGGTTATGTGAGTGAACATCTCTGAATAGTGATGGAACAGTATTTTAAGCTCACTCAAGTTTTTATATGGTCAATAATTTATGATTTCCTTATGCGTATATAAGATAAATTTAATACATACATAAAAGTGATCATATATATATATATATATATATATATATATATATATATATATATATATATATATATATATATATATATATATATATATGCACACACGAGTATGCTAAACTAACACTAGGTACATTTTTAACTCCAAGCTAATTCCTTGGGAACATATATCTAAAGATTGCCTGTAATTACAGTCCATCATTATTCGAAACTTCCCGTTCCTTGTTTCTCACAGGGTTTAGGACAGTTCGTAAATCTGTATTCCTATGCTCAAGAAAAGCAGAGGAAGAAGAGTGGGTGGCAAGTGCAGAACAAGTGAATGGATTTACAGCTTAGAATAAAATGTATTGTATATGCAAATGATCCTGGAATAAAAGGCTACCGTAGAGAGAATGTCTTGAGCAGAATAGGAGAGAGAGTTATTCCACTGGATATATATATATATATATATATATATATATATATATATATATATATATATATATATATATATATATATATATATATAGATTGATAGATAGATAGATAGATAGATAGATAGATAGATAGATAGATAGATAGATAGATAGATAGATAGATAGATAAATAGATAGATATAGGGAAATCCCCACCTTTGTATTATCTCCCACAAAGTGCCAAGATTAATTGGTTTGACTCAGTTTTTTTTCTATGATTGTGACACCAGGACGGGCAAAAATAATAAAATAAAACTGCCCTCATCGGGCCTGGGCACAAAGAAAACATAAAGTAAAGAGAAACGGAGATGGGGAGTGTTTTGTGACCTTCCCCCTTTATAAGGGGGTTATGGCTTTATTATATATATATATATATATATATATATATATATATATATATATATATATATATATATATATATATATATATATATATATATATATATATATATATATATATATATTTCTCTATGTATATATATTATTGTTGTGAAGTAGGTATAAATAGTGTAATTGAGTATACTTTTGTTCCCCTCTTAAGCACCCGTATTGAGAGTGTGTGGGCGGCTTGGAGGAGAAGGGCACGAGGGATGATTAAAATCGCATTATTCTGGGTTCGGGGGTTACTTTACCTTTAAGAATGGCTACATTAAGTGAATAAAAGGGAGCCGAAGAGCGTAAATCTTTTATATCTTGAGAGAAAGAAGATAACCCTTCAACTCATTATCATTGGAATAATGTACATGACAAGAAAATGTGATGATAAAATGTGACATTCATAAAGCTTTGAATGCAAAGATACTTTTGATTTTATTGGGAAAACATGAAAGGAAACACTATACAGAATAAGAAAAGAAAAAATATTACAATATTTAAACAATTATCGTGAACCTCATTCTTTGTACACTGACTAAAAATAGGAATTGCAAAACAAGATGTCAGTATAATATAAATATATTTTTCGATTATTCCTCCACACATCTTTATTCTTGAAATCCTCTCTTGTTGCAACCTCGAGGAATGGAATCTTGTTCCATTTCTTGCTTCCTTCTTGTGCAGGCATCGTCATGAGAATCTACCCAAGAGTGTATTTGGAGAATACAACTGACTCTTTGTTTCTGGAAAAAAAAAGTTCTCCCATGCATATTTAGGCCGTTACTCACTCCGAAGTATTTGAGATAGAATGAGAAAGATTGCCGTCGCTCTCATAGAATTTGGGATTGCTACCGAGACTGACAGTGTGCTTCTTAGGCTGCAAAGAGAAGGATAGGCTTCCCTCTCAGCATACGAGCGAGGAAAATTAAAGCAAGGATGCTACAGACAGACATTTATTTTGCATTTTCATTACCTCTTTCTTTAAGGCTTAATATTTAGAATTTTAAATCTGAAAAAAAGATATTATTTCATATAATAGAATCGTTTTCCACTCTTCTTGTAGAAATAATTGCTATGTCTCATTTATAGGTCTTTTACAAGGCGATTTTTTTTTTTACTACATGCATATTCTATTTTTCTCTTACTTTTCGAATACAAAGAAGAAATTTCTGAAAGATATATCAAATTACATAAATGTGCTTTTGCGTAGCGCGTTTCTCTCTCTCTCTCTCTCTCTCTCTCTCTCTCTCTCTCTCTCTCTCTCTCTCTCTCTCTCTCTCTCTCTCTCTCTCTCTCTATATATATATATATATATATATATATATATATATATATATATATATATATATATATATATATATATATATAGAGAGAGAGAGAGAGAGAGAGAGAGAGAGAGAGATAGATAGATAGATAGATAGATAGATAGATAGATATATAAAATTATTTATCTCTATATTTGAGAAAATTACTGTCACATTCATGTAGTTCTCTCAAATATATAAATAATTGTATATATGTATATATATATATATATATATATATATATATATTATATATATATATATATATATATATATATATATATATATATATAATAATTTATCTCTATATTTGAGAGAACTTCGTTAAGGTGAAAGTAGTTATGACATTTTTCCGTTTATAAGTCTCCATGAATATTGTCATTGTATGTTGATTGTAGACTACCTTTTGTGTTAATATATTTATATATCATTATTTATTGAAAATAGTGTATTATTTACTTCTAAGTATGTATGTTTACGTGTGTTGTGTGATGTATTCTTATTAAGATTATGTAGTTTTATTTTGTATCTCAATAAAAACAACATAAATTATTCATCACTTGTTTTGTTTCTTGGGGTATTTAGCATCACTAAGCAAAAACCCCTTGTTAACGAGAAAAGAAGAGTGGTGCTCTTTCTGGTTTATAGTAACTCTCCAATATTAATAGAAAGTAACCTTAATGAGAACATTAGGTATGTTAGGTTAAGAGTGGAATAGTATCTTTATAAGCTCAAATTTCTCTAGAGGCAGTGATTTGAGTATAAGATATAAAATTACTAAAACGAAGAGTTTTCTTAAAGCTGCAACAGTATTCAGGACAATTTAAGAAACTCTTACTCAGCATTTACACTATATCGCTGTATGTATTTTCTCTTCCATTGATTCAATCCTCAGGAAAATTGGTATGGTCGAAATGTCATTGTGTAATCCGGAAGGGAAAATTACGATCCATTGGGCTTAGGCTGCAATTGCAGGACAGCCGAAGGGATTAAAAGCTAAAGACAAAGTATACATGATAATATCTAGGGAATGATAGACTAGATTACTGAGACTATAGGGGGGTTTACACGGTCAACCGGTTCGTCGAGCGCGGTCCGACAAACAAGTGTTTTAAGTGATGTTCGAACGTGTGACCGGGGTATTTGGTTGTCGAACACGTTCGACTAACGTGTTCGACAACCAAATACCAAGTTCACACGTTCGAACATCACTTCAAACAATTGTCTGTTGAACCGCGTTCGACGAACCGTTTGACCGTGTAAACCCCCCCTATCATAGACACTGGGATAGTAAGGAAGTAGACAGTTTGTGTGTCCGTGTCCTAGTGTGTGTTTGCCTGTGTATATAGATTTATTTCTCCTAATTCTGTTTATCTATATACAAAACCATAATCCATCTTATTAGAGGGTGGTTGAGTAAATGCTAAAACCTTTATTGTCTGTGTGATGAAAATGGAGAAGAGATTTCCACTTTCCTCGCTCCACCCCATTTAATCGATTTTTACGACGAGCAGGGTAACACGGATGAGATATGCAAATAAACACTTTATCATATGTGAAAACATGAACTATATATTTCCCCTGGTTAGGATTTGAACCTAGGACACATAATCAGTGGGTCAAGGCGCTGCAAAGCATACGATCGAAGGTATAATAGAAGAAAGACACCTTTCAGCTAACTGCTAAGTTAGGGAATTAACGCATTCTACTGAATGCCTAAGTTCATGTTACTTTTTTTTTCAGAACCTCACTAGTGGCAAGTTTTCGCATTCGTTTTATATCCTCACAACGTAAACATCAGCAATGATCAATAAACACATTATAATTTTTTTTATGAGTGTGACACCGTGACAGGCAAAAAAAACTGCCCTCATCAATAAAGGCCCGGGCACGAGAAAACACCAAGACGAAGGAAATGAAAAAAGGTTAAGGACAAGGCAGAGATGAGGTAATGTTACACAAACAAAAACGACAGACAGAAAATATAGTCAAAGTACAGAGGACCTACAGATATGGATGATTAGGCCCTGAGATGACGATAGATCCTCTTTTTGAAGGAAGATAGAGTCTGGAGTTAGATGGGAAGAAGCAGTCGCTGCACCGACCAATCCGCGATCTACAAATATCCACATAGGACCTGTGAAACGAGGCCGTTTGGCGAGTGTTATGCGGCCTCGGCAGTGGGGGAGAAATGCAACTCGCCAGTTCATCAGAGCAACGATGGAAGTAGTAATGATAGAAAAGAGAGATGAATGATACCATACGGCGAAGAGAAAGAGAATCCAGATTAGAAGTAATAGAAGGATCATTATTGAGTCTGACTGCCTTAGATTCAACCCTATCAAGGATATAATTATATGAAGAAGCACCCCAGATGTGTGAGCAATATTCTAAGCAGGGACGGATAAGACCTTTATAGATTTTAAGTAACTGTAAAGAGTTGAAGTAATGACGAAAACAAAATAAAACTCCCAATTTTTTGGATGCAGATTTAGAAATTTGAATTATGTGATTCCTCCAAGACAAGTTAGAGGCTATATGGATTCCTAATATACTGATAGAATTATGAAGGTAAGTATCGTTAGTTTCGAAGACAATAGGGCTATCAGGAGGGAAAAAAGATAAAAAGACAGCCAGAAGCTGTCTTAGAGGCATTAAATTTAACTAAATTTTGGGTGCCAACTATATTTTGGGTATATGACAACATGGAAAATATTTTGCCTTTGACAGAATACCTCGGGAAGAAAGTTATGTGAACTTAGACATTCAATAGAATATGTACTCTTCGAATCTCAGAAGATCAACACAATGCTCACGCCATGGATGTTTTGATATGGAATTGCCGAGAGGGTTAATATAGGTTGCTTTTATCAGAGCATCTGGGTGATGAAGAGGAAAGAGCGCTGGCATTGAAAACAGTGTAGGAGTTCAGCACTTGATGAGTTAAATCAAGCGAGGAACAGTATCGGAACAAGCTCAAAGTTTTTGAATGGGAAACAATGTTCTCCTGCAGCTTTCTAAAATAATTAGACATACAAATACAAAAATGAATAACTGGACATGCAAACTGAAACTAAATACTTCATTAAAACCATGTTGATTTATCAAAGTCATCATACAGATGCCATATTCAGCAGTTTCAAAATATCACCTTTGAAATGCCCCATTCTCTTTTTTTTTCCCTCAGAAGATTTTAGAACATTCCTTTATCCATTTTCCTCTCCTTAGAGGGGAAATTTTAGTTTTGTGGATTCGGTGGCAAATGCAGAAGACACCAATGAATTAAAGACTAAGGTCTAAATGTACATGAAAATAACTAAGGTAAGTTAGAGTACAAGGGAGAGAATATCCTAAGGGGAAGGGAAGAAGGGATTCAAGCGCTTATATATATATATATATATATATATATATATATATATATATATATATATATATATATATATATATATATAAATATATATATATATATATATATATATATATATATATATATATATATATATATATATATATATATGAATCATATCTTACCCCTGACCGAGACTCGAACCTGGGAAGAAGCTGTAATATGAACAACATGGCAGTCCGAAAGAATGTGTTCATTCCTAACATAGCAGCTACCTGTGAGATTTGTTTCCTCATTTAAAACCTTCGCTAGTGTAGTTACTAGAGCCTTAGCACAGTAATTATATGTCTAAGGTTCGGATCCCGGTTAGGGGTAAGATATGATTCATGTTTCACATACATTAATGTGTTTACTTGATTATTAGTTATCCCTGTATAGCATGGAATTTGAATCAAGTACGAAAACGAGGTCACGTGTGAGGTTGGGAAGAAGCTGTAAAATTAACAAAAAGCATTCAGAAACAATGCATTCATTCCTAGCATAGCCGTTAGCTGTGAGGTTTACTGTTTCTTTTAATACCTTCAGAGGTGTAGTTGGTAACGCCTTGGCACAGTAATTATGTCTTAGGTTCGAGTCCTGGTCAGGGGTAAAATATGACCCATGTTTTCACATATGTTAATGTGTTTATTTGCATATATATATATATATATATATATATATATATATATATATATATATATATATATATATATATATATATATATATATATATATATATATATATATATATATATATATATATATATATATATATATATATATATATATATACACTGATTGATAGTTAGATAAAGTGTATGATTTATTGTTACTGTAATAATGGGTGTCACTTTCGTACTTCTGTAAGCAATGCTATATTGGATAGGTTGGGAACGGGAGAAGGAGTCACAAGAGAAGATTAAAATTTCATAAATCTTGGTCTGGGTGTTTATTTCCCTTTAAGAATGGTTTGCGTGAAGTGGATAAAAGGGTGCGACGAAGGAAGATTGTACATATGGGACGAAGAAATAAAATATTTCCAGATAATGGAAAGAACATCAATATGAAGAATATGGGATAATAATCCGTGTAATTCAAGAAAACCTTTTCTTTTTAGCCTTGTGTGAATATGTAAGTGGGCATTTTTATTGAGAAAAGAAAAAGGAATATTAAAAAAAAAATACAAACAAAAATAATCCGTAACTAATTCACAAAATATGACCAAATATTAGACAATGCTCTGTAGTCTCCGTGGCAAAATGGTAGCGTCCGCGATTCTGAGGCGGCAGGTCGAGGGTTTGCGCCTCGTCACGGACTGAGGTTAGTAAGGGCATACACTCAGGGTAACGATTACATCTGCCGAAACAAGTCCTTCGTAAGAAGGCAACCGTCCTAGCCCTTAGTTGAAAAGGGAGTTCGTGACGTAGAACCGAAACCAACATTAGACAATGCTCAATTATCGTAAGATAGCGATGCAAAGCAGGAAAACTCCATAACACATGTTACAATCCTGCCACCACCCATCTTGAGTCTTAAAACCTTATATCCTTTTTCAGACTGCGAATGAAGTCCTTTTCCATTTCTTGCTTCCTTCTCCTGTCGAAATTGTCTTGAATATCTAACCAGTAGTTTACTTGTAGAATGCAAGTGACTCTTATTCTAATCAAAAGTTTCTCCCATGCATATACTGGCCGTTGCTCACGCCGTGGTATTTGGAATAGAGAAAGAGAGAGAGAGAGAGAGAGAGAGAGAGAGAGAGAGAGAGAGGAGAGAGAGAGAGAGAGAGAGAGAGAGAGAGAGAGAGAGAGAGAGAGAGAGAGAGAGAGACTGCAGTTGCTTTCAAAGAAAATGGGAATACTTATTGCTCAGACTTGCAGAGCTAGAATCCAAGGAGAAATACAAAGGATTACCAAGTAAATTGACGACTAAAGGAAATAAAGGCAAGAGATTGTCGAAACTGACTTTATTTTGCATTTATAATCTCTTTTCTTAAAGGTTTAGTTTATTACAGATGTATCTCTTTACACTAATTATTTCTATATTTAATACAATTCATATACAATCGCTTTGTCGATATAATGCGATACTTCGTAAAGAATAGAATATTTATGTGTGTGTGTGTGTGTGTTCTCATTCAGTGCAAGTATTCAATATATTCTCTGAGGTCTATGGTGAAAGTGCCTCTGCAAATGTATGAGGCAGGGAAATTTAATTTATTCTGTACTAAGTTCCTGTTTATTAATACGAATTATATTTCATATTATTGTGAAAGGAATAATTGTGTCTTTGCTAATTGTGTGTACATTTATTTAATATTTTGTAACTTCTCATGCTTGCACTTCGATTAGCAATAAAACCTTTGTATTGCCCATGTAGTTGTTTATGTCTGTCCTTGCGTGTGTTTTGTGTTTTAATACGGGTTTTGACGTTTTATTTTTCCATCCATGAATCTAACAGTGACCCTTCATAGCTCAGGATACCAGCTTCTTGGTTATTTCCTGGAATTGTTGGTTCCAACTACCTGGGGTGGCTCGCTTAGTATTTCTGCAAGAATCTCTTGAGGATAAGAAGAGAATAGCTGCATCCTTTGTAACTTAAGAAGCAGATGAATTGTGTAACATCATTAGATATGAGAGTATCTCCGGAACTTCAGGTTTCTGTAAAGGGTAATACTGGTCGTCTCATTGAAGAGAAAATAAGAGATCTTAAAGCAAAGCTCTCTCTCATAGCCGAAACAATTCTTTAGGATAATTTAAAGCATACCTTCCTCGACATTTACAGTACGTAGGTATTTGAATAGTCTCGTCCGTTGACTCCCTCTTCAGGAAAATTGTTTTGGGTTGGATTGTCATTGTGTAATCCAGAAGGAAAAAGAACGATTCACTGGGCTTAGGTGGTAAATGCAGGACAGACAAAGGGATTAGAAGCTTAAGGCGAAATATATATGGAAATTTAAAAAAAAAAGTATGCTATAATGCTGAGTTTATCTCAGAGACTTAGATAGATAGTAAGGAATTCCAGTTGTCTATGATATGTTTAACTCCAAAGCTAATTTACGCATACAGAAAAAGACCGTCAAGCACAGTGTTGAGAGAGAGAGAGAGAGAGAGTAGATCAAAATGTCGCCTCCCCTCAGCTTTGTCAAAACCATGAAGGAATGTTATCTCAGATCCATATTACCTTTCTTTCTTCTATCTTTTGAGTGGTGATAAGTGTAACTCATTCAACTCTGCTTGTACTTGAGCTTGCGTATCTCTATCGCCAATTCTGAAGCATGTCCTTGAACTTTCTCCAATTCCTTTATGCATTTTCGAGTACGGATTCAAGATAAGTGCTACATAATGAAGCCTAGGCCTCATGTAAGCCATGTAAATATTTCTGAATATTTCATTGTCCATATGCCTGAAGGCCACCTCTATATTTGCTAGAAAGTACTCACTGCCTCTACTATGCCATGAATATACATTTCAGCAGAGAAAGCTCCTAAAACATTTACTTGTAGATGATTCTTGAAGTTCATTGCCTGTTATTGAATACCTAAACATGGGGCCTTCTTGTACTCTTTCATTCCCATTACTCTACATATTGAAGTATTGAGTCTCATTAGTCACTTATGCGACCGCTTAAGCAGACAGTTCAGGTCTTCCTGAAGTTTTCTTCCATTATTTTCGTCCTTTACCCTCTTCAAAATCTTTTGTTTCGTCTGCAAACATAAACAAGGAATAGAAGTGGCTCTACACTAAATCCCTGCAGAACCCTACTGCTAACCTTCCCCCAGTCAGACAATGCATGACTTGAATTGACTCTCTTCCCCCTTTCTTCTTAATTTTTTGTCAACTGCAAGACTTTTCCACAGTTTTGCCATTACTGTTAACTTTTTAATGAATCTCCCATGTGGAACTGTATTTAACGCCTTCTAGAATTTGAGAATATGCAATCTTCCCAGCCCTTTCTTTCTTGTATGACTGGACTTACCTTGGTATAATATTCCAGCAAGTTTGGTTGTGTATACCTACCTCCTCTAAAGTCATGTTTTCAGAATGACAGAGAGTTAACGGAATCCAAGTTAAAAGAAATGTGTCTCCTCAGTAGTTGCTCCTTAACTTTTCAAATTATATTAATAAATGAAACAGGCCTATGGTTTAGAGCTGTGTCTCTCCTTCCGTTTTTATAATATAAACACCACTGCTGCTTGAGTCCACCATCTTTGAATCTTTTACGATTTTTAATAATGTACAGTACTACAGATATTGCTCTTTAACATTTCAAATTATATTAATAAATGAAGCAGGCCTATGGTTTAGAGCTGTGTCTCTCCTTCCGTTTCTTTTTAAATATAAGCACTACTGTTGCTTGTTTCCACCATCTTTGAATCTTTTGCGACTTTTAATATATAATATACTACAGATAATGGTGCAACAAATTTTTCAAGTGTATATTAGGACATATCATGTGCTTCAGCTTTTAGTATTATCTAATTTCTTCTATAGTTTGCAAACGTCTGAAGCTGAAAGAGACAATGTTCTCTGACACTGACCCCTGTTCTTTCATCTCTGTGATAAGAGGGGATGGAGTATTCTCTACTTATAACACTGAGTGACATTTCAAGTTCAGTTCTTCACAGATTTTCAATCTCTCTCTGTAATGCGTTCCTGTGGACTTCCAAATTTATAACTTTTTCACTAGTCTTTAATTTCTTTCTGACAAAACTGTGAAAAAGTGTGATATCTCTCATGTGACCTCTCTGCCCCTTTAAACTACTTACGCATTTCTCACTAGTTATTAATTTTGCCAAACACTTATACTTGTTCTTTACCTAGAATTCTTCCAGCATTTGTTTCATCTCTCATTTGCTCTGTGGCTATCGTTTTTGAACAATCTCTCTTTGATATTATTAATTCTTAGTCTTGTAAATGTTATGCCACACTTAACTTTCTTTTTATATTCCTTACAATACAATTTGTGCGCATGTCCTGTACATATTTGTTGTTAAAACTGGTTCCCAAGTCAGTACCTGAAAAAATTCTTAATCCTCTTATAATCTCCTTTTGGATAGCTTCCTCGCATTTTCTTCTTTGTCTCTCTATTCTCAGGCAGGTCATTCTCGATATTGTGTACTCAATTAGCAAACTATAGTGGCCACAGTTTCAGTTTGTAGCTTATAGTCAGATTTGCCAATAACTAAAACGTTATATTTGCAAACTAGATCATGTGAAGTTGGTTCATATTCTATCTTAGCCCTTGTTCGTTCTAATAATTGTTGATGCAAAAAGTCTTTTTCACACAATACAGAGTTCCCCTAAAGAATATTCTTCACAGTGGTAATCAAGTGTACTCCAGACGATTTATCTGTGAATAAAATTTTCCGTGAAAAATACCATACTATTTCTCTCACGTGCAATGTTTACAAGTGATTTTCACTTCTTGTGTATCTTTCACTGTCCAGTATCCGGAACTTTCATCCTTCATTATAGGATGTGTTTACTGTCACCCAAAAGCAATTCCCAGTTCTTTCGATTATCTGCTAGAAACACTCGGAATATCTGTGTGCACCAAAATCCCGTATATACATTTGGTGACTTTAATGATGACTTCCTTTCAGCAGATAAAATGAAAAGGGTGATCAACACTGTGAAGTTATCACAAAAATTGACCAAATCGACCCATATAACCCTTAGTTCTAGGACTGATAGACATGATAATAACAAATAAAGTGGAATTTATACCTTATTTGGATGTAATTCCCTGCCCAATTACAGATCATGAGTTCAATATTGTTATGCTAAACATAAACAAGCCCAATAAGAAGCCTCTTTTCAAGACATTCCGGTGCCTTAGAAATTACTCTCCTGATATCTTTTGTGAAGCGTTAAGCAACAACAGGAATATACTCAATGGTATCCTAAGCACAGATAGCATTGATTTTCAAGTTGAAGTTCTAATAAAAGTCTCTTATGTATCATTTGGTGTTCCTCAGGGGTCAGTTCTTGATCCTATCCCTTTTTCCATTTACGTAAATGATCTATCTAATTTCATACCTGACTATTTAGTTGTACAGTATGCAGATGACAATTCAGTTACTCCTTAGTGGTGATATTAGTAATATCCCAGAACTGACTTTAAAAGAAGAAAACACTGTCTAAAATTAAAACCTATTTTCAAGAAATTAGGCTGTTCATTAACGAAAGTAAAAGACGCTGCATGCTTTTTGGTTCAATGTGCAACATAGCACGACAGCTCGAGTTGCCCTGGAAGGAAAGAGAAAATATGACCTCATCGCACCGGCTCTCAAAAAACTTAGGTGGCTGTGGACAAAAAAACAAGATCTCCTTTGCTATTCACGTTTTTGTAAACAAAATTTTGAACGATCACTATCCCAAATGGCTATATAATTTCAAAACAGTCAGGGATAAAAGGGGAACCAACACAAGACAGAGTAATGAGCTGTATATGCAGAGAACGCACACAAATGCAGGTTTAAAGATGATTACTATTAGAGGGCCAATACACTGGAACAATCCGCCAGAATATCTTAAAAATGCATCCTCCTTCACAGCTTTCAAAGGCAAACTATGCAGTTTTCTATTGGACAAGTAGAGTTACTGTTCACATACCAATCAGACTTAATGCTTTAATGTAATTTCCCTTAATACTATTCTTTTTGTAAATTTATATCACCTTCCTTAATCTTTAAGTTAAGCAATAATCATTATTATGAAGAGTGCAAAAATGGTAATGATGCCGATAATAAGATCCACTTTTACTCACAACTATTCAGTATGTAACTTGTCATTACGGTATTTGGTTTTTTAACTTAAATATCGAGTGTTATTATCATTACCATTTGTATTATTGTTATTATTTTTGTTATTATATCTCTTAATTGTCGTTGCTTCTACTTCTCTATGCAGGCTTTATCCTTGTTCACTTGTTAGTGTAACTCTTATATCTTGATTGTACTACTATGCTACTGTACTTTAGTTATACATATGTATGCCCATTTACCTCATATCTCTGTTTCAGGTTTCTTAAAATGAAAACAATTACTAATGTTCTACTTTATTATTATTATTATTATTATTATTATTATTATTATTATTATTATTATTATTATTATTATTATTATTATTATTATTATTATTATTATTATTATTATTATTATTATTATTATTGTTGTTGTTGTTGTTGTTGTTGTTGTTGTTATCAAGAATATGTTTAAATTTTATTTAATTATTATGCATTTATCGCGGTCTTTTTATAATTGTTCGTATATTGGTAAATTCTCTTAAAGTTAATTCTGTAATTATGCTATACTTCACTTGTAAGTGCATGGAAATATTACGCTTAACTGATTCTTTATTATTTACTATAAATTATTATTATTATTATTATTATTATTATTATTATTATTATTATTATTATTATTATTATTATTATTATTATTATTATTATTATTATTATTATTATTATTATTATGTATATACAACTGTTACTTATCTGCTCAGTTACGTATCTATTTATAAGTGTATTCTTAGTTTTGTAACAGAGAACCATTGTAATAATGGAAATAATTTTTTTTTTTATTACTTTCCTCATACACCTCTAGTCTTTGTTTACTGTTTGGTGGGTTGTATAACACAACTATGTACATGAGCAACAAAAAACTCCTTGATATCTATTTCTATCGCAATATTTACCTCTGCAACCGGAAACGTTTCACGTACGACCATAGCTATCCTTGTGCCAGTCCTCTCATTTCTTTGCTCACAATATTTTGTAACCTTTAGGAATAAATATAATACTGTATTTTACTTCGTATAATTTTGAGTTTATAATAGCTATTATGTCTGCCTTAGCCTCGTGGACCCTCTTGGTATTTTCTCGTGCCCGGGCCTTTATTGATGAGGGAAGGTTTTGCCTGTCCCGATGTCACACTCATAAAAAAAAAAAACTTCCCCCATAACATTTACAAATTCGAAATTTGCGTGTAGTAACCATAATGAACGCCAAACCTCTTGGGTTCTTAGCATATTTTTAATCACCTCTTCCATTAGATGAATCTTTAGCAATATATGTTTTTTTTTTTCTCCATTTCATGCTTCATGAAACCTTTCACTTTGCAGGATCTAGTTTTTAAATTTTCTCATATCCAGCTTAGTTCATTTTGGTTGAATGAAGACTGCTTTCTGTTCTTGACAGTCTTAGAGGTTTTGCCTTAACCATTAAATCTTTGCATGATTCCAGTCTATCAGAGGTTGCATTAAATAAATTTGCCGTTCCCACCCAGGCAACCTTACCAAATCTGTAAATACTTTACAATTTTTTGCACTACTGTGGACTCCAAGTTTTTTTTTCATTTCTAGGATCCTACCCTTAATATGTTCGTGCATTCCATACCATGTTGTCTCATGAGATTCACATGTGCCTTCAGATTGTCTCTGACTTATATTCAAGCACTTGCTTGATCATAGAGCTTGTTCTGTCAATCATAAGGTATTAAATTTTTTTTCTATTACTCTCTCACTGTAATCAACTGCACCCCCCCCCCCCTTTTATAATACGACCTCTTTGTCTGCCTTCTTTATTATGTGTTAGCGTGCATACGCATGCGTGCATGAGGACAATCTGTTACATGTACTTTTTTTTTTTTTTAGGAGAGATCACCTTCTTTATGCTTTTATAAATGGTTTAGATTTCCTCTCCAGTTTTCTGTGCTGTTCTTCTCATTTCCATAAGAGTAGCTTGGCCACCTCACTCAATTTTGTGGAAATGATTTATACAAGATATATATATATATATATATATTATATATATATATATATATATATATATATATATATATATATATGTATGTACGTATGTATGTATGTTTGTGTGTGCCTATGTGTATATAAAATGGAAATTCTGATTAGAAATTTATGTAAATGGGTTTCTTTAATAAACTGCTAATGAGACCTATTTGATATTTAGTAGCAGAAGAAAGAAATGGATTTACAAAATTATATATATTTTTTTTTGCTAAACTTACCAGATTTCAACGAGATTGCGAGAGAATTTGGGAAAGACATATTCCTTCCTAATTAATGCTGCACTGTAGTATGTTTGACTGCATATTTGTTACCCCACAAATTATTTTCCTCCTTTCACACCAACTAAACCTATGTGGGTTCAAAAAGGTGTACTAAGTCCATAAAGTTTCCATGCTGTTATATTTTACCACAATATCTTTTCAACATGCCTTTGACATATTCTTCATTTGCACCATTTCCTTGTTTCATGAGAGCTAAAGATTTCTTGCATTAAGAAAGATAATAATTCCTTTATTTTGGCAGTATAGTATAGCCTTACTTTTTCATCAGTGCTTTCCATATTCGGGCATGTCTTTACTATTTAGTGTTACACCATTTTATACTGCACTATTATATCACCTTTTTTTTCTTCTTTTTTTTTTTAAGTATGTGACCTCATCCTAGTCATTATTTTTTAGTCTGCGTATTTCTTCAGATTTGCATCCATATTGGAAAGACGTAATTGATAATGCTACAATTGTCTCTTCTTTGGATAAATTATTTCCATATGATGAACAAATCGTATTTGTACCAGTTTAGGCCGTATTCATGCAACAATGTGACATGCGACAGTATGGTCACCAACAAATCGTAGGAAGTATATCATACGGCTTAGTCAGTGCACTGCACGAAGAAGAAAATGAAAAAAAGGAAAAGGAGAAAGATGCGGATACGGAAATGACTAGAGAGAAAATAGCAATTCAGAGGCAAAATTGCAAACAAATCAAATCAAAGTTTTATGTTCTTACTTGGTAAAAGAATTCAGCGTAAATAAATACATAATAAACATGATTTAAACTTATTTAAAGTTTCAATATTATTTACCTTACTAAATAAATTACAATAAGACTATATCTATATATATATATATATATATATATATATATATATATATATATATATATATATATATATATATATATATATATATATATATATATATATATATATATATATATATATATATATATATATATATATATATATATATATATATATATATATATATATATATATATATATATATATATACATATATATATATACATATATATATATATATATATATATATATATATATATATATATATATATATATATATATATATATATATATATATATATATATATACATATATATATATACATATATATATATATACATATATATATATATACATATATATATATATATATATATATATATATATATATATATATATATATATATATATATATATATATATATTTGGCCGACTACTCATTATAAACTTTCAACGACTATTTTTCCAGTGCCCGATTTGTCGGGTGTTTTCGATAATTTCCGTAAACAGCTTTTTGCTAGACACCTCGTGTTCACGCAACACGCGGTTGCGGAAAAGTGTGTTGACCGAAAAATTACAAGAAACTGTGCCCGTGTGATAGGGCCTTTTGTCAAATACTTTCTTTTTTTTATTTCTGCTCTATGTAGATCATTTATTCCATTATCACATTTTATTCTTTCAAAGAGTATGCATTATTACATTAATTTTCGTTTATTTATACAACATTTACCCTCTATTTTTTTTTTCAGTCTCCTATCCTTTATTGCAATTTATTTCGCACTCTGCAACTAACTTGTCTTGGAGGAATCACATAATCCAAATTTCTAAATTTACATAAAAAAAAATTGAGGGTTCTGTGTTGTTTTCGCCATTACTTTTCCTCTTTACAGTTACTTTAAGTCTATAAAGGTCTTATCCGTCCCTGCTTATAATACTGCTCACACATCTGGGGTGCTTCTTCTTATAGTTATGTCCTTGATAGGGTTGAATCTAAGGCAGTCAGACTCATTAATGATCCTTCTCTTACTTCTATTCTGGATTCTCGCTCTCTTCGCCGTAAGTTCCCTTTCTCTTTTCTATCCCTACTACTTCCATCGCTGCTCTTATGGGTTGGCGGGTTGCATCCCTCTCCCACTATCGAGGCCGCATAACACTCATCAAGCTGTCTCATCTCACAGGTACTGTGTGGAGATTTGTAGCTCGCGGATTGGTCGGTACAGCGACTGCATCTTCCCATCTACCTCTAGACTCTGGAACTCTCTTCCTCCTTCTGTCTTTCCTAATTCTTATGACCTTTTATCCTTCAAAAAGCGGATCTATCGTCATCTCAGGGCCTAATCCTCCATATCGCTAGGTCCTCTGTACTTTGTTTTTTTCTGTCTGTCGTTTTCCTTTGTGTAATATTACCTCACCTTTGCCTTGTCTTTAACCTTTTTCTTTTCCTTCTTCTTGGTGTTTTCTCGTGCCGGGCCTTTATTGATGAGGGCAGGTTTTGCCTGTCCCGGTGTCACACTCATAAAAAAAACTTTCCCCATAACATTTACAAATTCGAAATTGAGTCACATCCCAATACTAAAACTTCAGTAAATAATATTTGTATAGCTAATTTAGAAACGCTTAACAGTATTTTCACCAAGAAAGTTTTATTCTACTCAAATAATGTGTAATACAGAAATGTAAATGGTTTCTGTTAGCAAAGCTTCATTGTAGCTTTGATATCACAGTTCAAATTACATTTTGAAATAAATATATGAACTAAAAATGCCTCACCACTTTAGATACACGTCCTTTGTGGCATATCTTCTCCGGCATACAGGAAGCTTTGCTTGCAAGAACCACTTCATGACAAGAACTTAAAAATTAAGTATTCAGTTAATTAATTGAATTGCTATGAAGGCTGACCATCAAAGAACGTCATTTCGCTGTTGAATAAATGAAATTATGGTATTTGCTT
>JAXCGZ010002322.1:7500-32500 GCA_037179515.1 Halocaridina rubra | reverse complement strand
TCCTATATTCTAACTATTATGAACACTTCCATTGTTACTAAAAAGTTTCCTGACTCTTGGAAAATATCACATGTAATACCTCTGCATAAAAAGGGGGACAGAGAAGATGTGACAAACTATAGTCCCATTTCCCTGCTACCCATTTTCTCTAAAATATTAGAAAAAATTGTTGCATGCCAACTTATGTCATATTTAGAATCAAATAGAATAATAAGTATTAACCAACATGGTTTCAGACCGAAACTTTCGAAGGAAACCGCACTGCTTAAAGTTACGAATAGTATATATAATAATATAGATATGAAAAAAATATCTCTTCTTGTATTATTAGACTTATCAAAAGCCTTCGACAGTGTAAACCATGAAATTCTTTTAAGTAAATGTATTAACTTAAATATTGATCCAAGCTGGTTTAGCGAGTATCTATGTAATCGTAAACAGTCCATACGTCTTAACAACATTATCTCTGTGCCAAAAAATTTATCATTTGGTGTTCCACAGGGATCAGTACTTGGTCCTATCCTCTTCTCCATTTACGTAAATGATCTATCTTCTTTCATTTCTGCCTGTCTAGTCGTACAATATGCAGATGACACTCAACTACTCCTTAGTGGTGATATTAATAATCTCCCAGAGCTAACTTTAAGAGCAGAAAACACTCTGTCAAAAATTAAAACCTATTTCCAAGAAATTGGGCTGTTAATTAACGAAAGTAAAACACAGTGCATATTTATTGGTTCAAGGTTCCACATAGCACAAATTCCAGAAAACACAACAATTAATTTTTGCGACAATATTATCACACCTAGCAAAACAGTCAAAAACCTAGGAATTCACTTTGATAACCACATGTTGTTTGATTCCCACATAGATAAAGTATGCAAAAAGGTTACAGGAACATTAATGTACTTATCACTTATAAAAGACAATTTTGAGACTACTACTCGAATAACTGTTGTTGAATCTCTAGCCCTAAGTCACATTAATTACTGTACAACTGTTTGGGGAGCTACCTCTAAGACTCAGATAAACAGAATACAGAAGCTTATTAATTTTGCAGCTCGAGTTACCCTGGGAGGAATAAGAAAATATGACCACATCACACCAGCTCTCAATAAACTTGGGTGGCTGCGGGCAGAAAATAAGGTCGCTTATGCTATTTATGTTTTTGTATTCAAAATTTTGGACCATCATTATCCTAGCTGGCTATTTGATTTAAAAACAGTCAGGGATATAAGGGGAATCAACACAAGACAGAGCAGTGAGCTCTTTATTCACAGAACAAACACAGAAGCAGGTTCAAAGATGATCACTATCAAAGGGCCAACACTCTGGAATAATATTCCAGAGCATCTTAAAAATGCATCCTCCTTCACAGCTTTCAAAGGCAAACTATATAGTTTTCTTTTGGACAAATAGTTGCTGCTCATTAAGAACAAATTATTCTCATTGTAAGGAAACAAATATGGAAATGATGCCGATAATAACGATCCTGTATCTAGTGGCATACTTACTACTTTATTATTAACATTATTGTTAGCATTTTTATTACAGCATTATTATTTTCTATGAAAGCTACATTTAATTTAACTATATGTCTGACCCTCTTATTTATTAGTTTAATTACATGTCTACTTATAAGTTACTATTAATGTTGAATAACCATTGTACAAAATGGAAATAAATGTTTTTGTTTTGTTTTTTGTTTTTGTTTGTTTTCATTATAGGATGTGTTTACTGTCACCCAAAAGCAATTCCCAGTTCTTTCGATTATCTGCTAGAAACACTTAGAATATCTGTGTGCACCAAAATCCCGTATATACATTTGGTGACTTTAATGATGACTTCCTTTCAGCAAGATAAAATGAAAAGGGTGATCAACACTGTGAAGTTATCACAAAAATTGACCAAATCGACCCTTATAACCCTTAGTTCTAGGACTGATAGACATGATAATAACAAATAAAGTGGTATTTATACCTTTTAGGGATGTAATTTCCTGCCCAATTACAGATCATGAGTTCAATATTGTTATGCTAAACATAAACAAGCCCAATAAGAAGCCTCTTTTCAAGACATTCCGGTGCCTTAAAAATTACTCTCTTGATATCTTTTGTGAAGCGTTAAGCAACAACAGGAATATACTCAATGGTATCCTAAGCACAGATAGCATTGATTTTCAAGTTGAAGTTCTAATAAAAGTCTTTTATGTATCATTTGGTGTTCCTCAGGGGTCAGTTCTTGATCCTATCCCTTTTTCCATTTACGTAAATGATCTATCTAATTTCATACCTGACTATTTAGTTGTACAGTATGCAGATGACACTCAGCTACTCCTTAGTGGTGATATTAGAAATATCCCAGAACTGACTTAAAAAGAAGAAAACACTGTCTAAAATTAAAACCTATTTTCAAGAAATTGGGCTGTTCATTAACGAAAGTAAAAGACACTGCTTGCTTTTTGGTTCAATGTGCAACATAGCACGACAGCTCGAGTTGCCCGGGAAGGAAAGAGAAAATATGACCTCATCGCACCGGCTCTCAAAAAACTTAGGTGGCTGCGGACAAAAAAACAAGATCTCCTTTGCTATTCACGTTTTTGTAAACAAAATTTTGAACGATCACTATCCCAAATGGCTATATAATTTCAAAACAGTCAGGGATAAAAGGGGAACCAACACAAGACTGAGTAATGAGCTCTATATGCAGAGAACGCACACAAATGCAGGTTTAAAGATGATTACTATTAGAGGGCCAATACTCTGGAACAATCCGCCAGAACATCTTAAAAATGCATCCTCCTTCACAGCTTTCAAAGGCAAACTATGCAGTTTTCTATTGGACAAGTAGAGTTACTGTTCACATACCAATCAGACTTAATGCTTTAATGTAATTTCCCTTAATACTATTCTTTTTGTAAATTTATATCACCTTCCTTAATCTTTAAGTTAAGCAATAATCATTATTATGAAGAGTGCAAAAATGGTAATGATGCCGATAATAAGATCCACTTTTACTCACAACTATTCAGTATGTAACTTGTCATTACGGTATTTGGTTTTTTAACTTAAATATCGAGTGTTATTATCATTACCATTTGTATTATTGTTATTATTTTTGTTATTATATCTCTTAATTGTCGTTGCTTCTACTTCTCTATGCAGGCTTTATCCTTGTTCACTTGTTAGTGTAACTCTTATATCTTGATTGTACTACTATGCTACTGTACTTTAGTTATACATATGTATGCCCATTTACCTCATATCTCTGTTTCAGGTTTCTTAAAATGAAAACAATTACTAATGTTCTACTTTATTATTATTATTATTATTATTATTATTATTATTATTATTATTATTATTATTATTATTATTATTATTATTATTATTATTATTATTATTATTATTATTATTATTATTGTTGTTGTTGTTGTTGTTGTTATCAAGAATATGTTTAAATTTTATTTAATTATCTGCATTTATCGCGGTCTTTTTATAATTGTTCGTATATTTGTAAATTCTCTTAAAGTTAATTCTGTAATTATGCTATACTTCACTTGTAAGTGCATGAAAATCTTACGCTTAACTGATTCTTTATTATTTACTATAAATTATTATTATTATAATTATTATTATTATTATTATTATTATTATTATTATTATTATTATTATTATTATAATTATTATTATTATTATTATTATTATTATTATTACTTATCTGCTCAGTTACGTATCTATTTATAAGTGTGTTCTTAGTTTTGTAACAGAATAACCATTGTAATAATGGAAATAAATGTTTTTTGTTTTTTTATTACTTTCCTCATACACCTCTAGTCTTTGTTTACTGTTTGGTGGGTTTTGTAACACAACTATATACATGAGCAACAATAAACTCCTTGATATCTATTTCTATCGCAATATTTACCTCTGCAACCTGAAACGTTTCACGTACGAGCATAGCTATTCTTGTGCCAGTCCTCTCATTTCTTTGCTCACAATATTTTGTAACCTTTAGGAAGAAATATAATACTGTATTTTACTTCGTATAATTTTGAGTTTATAATAGCTATTATGTCTGCCTTAGCCTCGTGGACCCTCTTGGTGTTTTCTCGTGCCCGGGCCTTTATTGATGAGGGCAGGTTTTGCCTGTCCCGATGTCACACTCATAAAAAAAAAAACTTTCCCCATAACATTTACAAATTCGAAATTTGCGTGTAGTAACCATAATGAACGCCAAACCTCTTGGGTTCTTAGCATATTTTTAATCACCTCTTCCATTAGATGAATCTTTAGCAATATATGTTTTTTTTTTTTCTCCATTTCATGCTTCATGAAACCTTTCACTTTGCAGGATCTAGTTTTTAAATTTTCTCATATCCAGCTTAGTTCAGTTTGGTTGAATGAAGACTGCTTTCTGTTCTTGACAGTCTTAGAGGTTTTGCCTTAACCATTAAATCTTTGCATGATTCCAGTCTATCAAAGGTTGCATTAAATAAATTTGCCGTTCCCACCTAGGCAACCTTACCAAATCTGTAAATACTTTACAGTCTATCAGAGGTTGCATTAAATAAATTTGCCGTTCCCACCCAGGCAACCTTACCAAATCTGTAAATACTTTACAAATTTTTGCACTACTGTGGACTCCAAGTTTTCTTTTCATTTCTAGGATCCTACCCTTAATATGTTCGTGCATTCCATACCATGTTGTCTCATGAGATTCACATGTGCCTTCAGATTGTCTCTGACTTATATTCAAGCACTTGCTTGATCATAGAGCTTGTTCTGTCAATTATAAGGTATTAAATTTTTTTTCTATTACTCTCTCACTGTAATCAACTGCACCCCCCCCCCCTTTTATAATACGACCTCTTTGTCTGCCTTCTTTATTATGTGTTAGCGTGCATACGCATGCGTGCATGAGGACAATCTGTTACATGTACTTTTTTTTTTAGGAGAGATCACCTTCTTTATGCTTTTATAAATGGTTTAGATTTCCTCTCCAGTTTTCTGTGCTGTTCTTCTCATTTCCATAAGAGCAGCTTGGCCACCTCACTCAATTATGTGGAAATGATTTATACAAGATATATATATATATATATATATATATATATATATATATATATATATATATATATATATATATATATATATATATATATATATATATATATATATATATATATATATATATATATATATATATATATATATATATATATATATATATATATATATATGTACGTATGTATGTATGTTTGTGTGTGCCTATGTGTATATAAAATGGAAATTCTGATTAGAAATTTATGTAAATGGGTTTCTTTAATAAACTGCTAATGAGACCTATTTGATATTTAGTAGCAGAAGAAAGAAATGGATTTACAAAATTATATATATTTTTTTTTTTGCTAAACTTACCAGATTTCAACGAGATTGCGAGAGAATTTGGGAAAGACATATTCCTTCCTAATTAATGCTGCACTGTAGTATGTTTGACTGCATATTTGTTACCCCACAAATTATTTTCCTCCTTTCACACCAACTAAACCTATGTGGGTTCAAAAAGGTGTACTAAGTCCATGAAGTTTCCATGCTGTTATATTTTACCACAATATCTTTTCAACATGCCTTTGACATATTCTTCATTTGCACCATTTCCTTGTTTCATGAGAGCTAAAGATTTCTTGCATTAAGAAAGATAATAATTCCTTTATTTTGGCAGTATAGTATAGCCTTACTTTTTCATCAGTGCTTTCCATATTCGGGCATGTCTTTACTATTTAGTGTTACACCATTTTATACTGCACTATTATATCACCTTTTTTTTCTTCTTCTTTTTTTAAGTATGTGACCTCATCCTAGTCATTATTTTTTAGTCTACGTACTTCTTCAGATTTGCATCCATATTGGAAAGACGTAATTGATAATGCTGCAATTGTCTCTTCTTTGGATAAATTATTTCCATATGATGAACAAATCGTATTTGTACCAGTTTAGGCCGTATTCATGCAACAATGTGACATGCGACAGTATGGTCACCAACAAATCGTAGGAAGTATATCATACGGCTTAGTCAGTGCACTGCACGAAGAAGAAAATGAAAAAAAGGAAAAGGAGAAAGATGCGGATACGGAAATGACTAGAGAGAAAATAGCAATTCAGAGCCAAAATTGCAAACAAATCAAATCAAAGTTTTATGTTCTTACTTAGTAAAAGAACTCAGCGTAAATAAATACATAATAAACATGATTTAAACTTATTTAAAGTTTCAATATTATTTACATTACTAAATAAATTACAATAAGACTATATATATATATATATATATATATATATATATATATATATATATATATATATATATATATATATATATATATATATATATATATATATATATATATATATATATATATATATATATATATATATATATATATATATATATATATATATATATATATATATATATATATATATATATTTGGCCGACTACTCATTATAAACTTTCAACGACTATTTTTCCAGTGCCCGATTTGTCGGGTGTTTTCGATAATTTCCGTAAACAGCTTTTTGCTAGACACCTCGTGTTCACGCAACACGCGGTTGCGGAAAAGTGTGTTGACCGAAAAATTACAAGAAACTGTGCCCGTGTGATAGGGCCTTTTGTCAAATACTTTCTTTTTTTTATTTCTGCTCTATGTAGATCATTTATTCCATTATCACATTTTATTCTTTCAGAGAGTATGCATTATTACATTAATTTTCGTTTATTTATACAACATTTACCCTCTATTTTTTTTTCAGTCTCCTATCCTTTACTGCAATTTATTTCGCACTCTGCAACTAACTTGTCTTGGAGGAATCACATAATCCAAATTTCTAAATTTACATCAAAAAAATTGGGGGTTCTGTGTTGTTTTCGCCATTACTTTTCCTCTTTACAGTTACTTTAAGTCTATAAAGGTCTTATCCGTCCCTGCTTATAATACTGCTCACACATCTGGGGTGCTTCTTCTTATACTTATGTCCTTGATAGGGTTGAATCTAAGGCAGTCAGACTCATTAATGATCCTTCTCTTACTTCTATTCTGGATTCTCGCTCTCTTCGCCGTAAGTTCCCTTTCTCTTTTCTATCCCTACTACTTCCATCGCTGCTCTTATGGGTTGGCGGGTTGCATCCCTCCCCCACTATCGAGGCCGCATAACACTCATCAAGCTGTCTCATCTCACAGGTACTGTGTGGAGATTTGTAGCTCGCGGATTGGTCGGTACAGCGACTGCATCTTCCCATCTACCTCTAGACTCTGGAACTCTCTTCCTCCTTCTGTCTTTCCTAATTCTTATGACCTTTTATCCTTCAAAAAGCGGATCTATCGTCATCTCAGGGCCTAATCCTCCATATCGCTAGGTCCTCTGTACTTTGTTTTTTCTGTCTGTCGTTTTCCTTTGTGTAATATTACCTCACCTTTGTCTTGTCTTTAACCTTTTTCTTTTCCTTCTTCTTGGTGTTTTCTCGTGCCGGGCCTTTATTGATGAGGGCAGGTTTTGCCTGTCCCGGTGTCACACTCATAAAAAAACTTTCCCCATAACATTTACAAATTCGAAATTGAGTCACATCCCAATACTAATACTTCAGTAAATAATATTTGTATAGCTAATTTAGAAACGTTTAACAGTATTTTCACCAAGAAAGTTTTATTCTACTCAAATAATGTGTAATACAGAAATGTAAATGGTTTCTGTTAGCAAAGCTTCATTGTAGCTTTGATATCACAGTTCAAATTACATTTTGAAATAAATATATGAACTAAAAATGCCTCACCACTTTAGATACACATCCTTTGTGGCATATCTTCTCCGGCATACAGGAAGCTTTGCTTGCAAGAACCACTTCATGACAAGAACTTAAAAATTAAGTATTCAGTTAATTAATTGAATTGCTATGAAGGCTGACCATCAAAGAACGTCATTTCGCTGTTGAATAAATGAAATTATGGTATTTGCTTCAAGCTGTTTAGAGTCCATAATTATTATTATTATTATCATTATTATTATTATTATTATTATTATTATTATTATTATTATTATTATTATTATTATTATTATTATTTTTATTATTATTATTATTATTATTATTATTATTATTACTATTATTAGTAGTAGTAGTAGTAGTAGTAGTAGTAGTAGTAGTAGTAGTAGTAGTAGTAGTAGTAGTAGTAGCAGTAGTAGTAGTAGTAGTAGTAGTATCATTATTATTATTATTATTATTATTATTATTATTATTATTATTATTATTATTATTATTATTATTCTGATAAACGCATCAACATGTCCCTGTTTTGATTACTTTGTATTATAAAAGCTAAACTTGACTCATAAGTGAGGATAATAATTGATAGCGAGAGAGAAAGATTATATATAGAGAGAGAGTTCCATGAAAATATTCAAACTTTATAGAAAGTTACTAGACGTTGTAACATAAGATAAAGAGGAGGACGTTTGCTAAACAAAGCTCGTCTCCAATCTTAACATCTTGAGACTTAAAACAGCCTCTTGCTAAAAATTCTGTAAATTAAATATTATTACCTTTCTTGCATCTTTTGGTCTTTTGAAAATGTCATAAAATCAACCCAAGAGTTTATTTGGAGAATAATAAACTCTTACTAGACGTTGTAACATAAGATAAAGAGGAGGACATTTGCTAAACAAAGCTCGTCTCCAATCTTAACATCTTGAGACTTAAAGCAGCCTCTTGCTAAAAATTCTATAAATTAAATATTATTGCCTTTCTTGCATCTTTTGGTCTTTTGAAAATGTCATAAAATCAACCCAAGAGTTTATTTGGAGAATAATAAACTCTTACTAGATGTTGTAACATAAGATAAAGAGGAGGACGTTTGCTAAACAAAGCTCGTCTCCAATCTTAACATCTTGAGACTTAAAGCAGCCTCTTGCTAAAAATTCTATAAATTAAATATTATTGCCTTTCTTGCATCTTTTGGTCTTTTGAAAATGTCATAAAATCAACCCAAGAGTTTATTTGGAGAATAATAAACTCTTACTAGACGTTGTAACATAAGATAAAGAGGAGGACGTTTGCTAAACAAAGCTCGTCTCCAATCTTAACATCTTGAGACTTAAAGCAGCCTCTTGCTAAAAATTCTATAAATTAAATATTATTGCCTTTCTTGCATCTTTTGGTCTTTTGAAAATGTCATAAAATCAACCCAAGAGTTTATTTGGAGAATAATAAACTCTTACTAGATGTTGTAACATAAGATAAAGAGGAGGACGTTTGCTAAACAAAGCTCGTCTCCAATCTTAACATCTTGAGACTTAAAGCAACCTCTTGCTAAAAATTCTATAAATTAAATATTATTGCCTTTCTTGCATCTTTTGGTCTTTTGAAAATGTCATAAAATCAACCCAAGAGTTTATTTGGAGAATAATAAACTCTTACTAGACGTTGTAACATAAGATAAAGAGGAGGACGTTTGCTAAACAAAGCTCGTCTCCAATCTTAACATCTTGAGACTTAAAGCAGCCTCTTGCTAAAAATTCTATAAATTAAATATTATTGCCTTTCTTGCATCTTTTGGTCTTTTGAAAATGTCATAAAATCAACCCAAGAGTTTATTTGGAGAATCCAAGTCATATATGTAATGAAAAGTCCTCCCTTGAAATTTTGATTGTAATTCACCTCGAGGTATTTGACAGAGAGAGAGAGAGAGAGAGAGAGAGAGAGAGAGAGAGAGAGAGAGAGAGAGAGAGAGAGAGAGAGAGAGAGAGAGTCTGTGTTAGTGTATGTCTGTCTTTCTGGCTGAGAGAATGAAAGGGGTTTGCAATTACTTTCAAAGAAATAAGCGTTGCTTGCAGGCAAAGCTGACAAATGTTGAGCAATTAAACAAAATTGCAAGGGATTTACCCAGGTACTTGAGAGAATGCATCTGAATACGTTGAAAATGAAGGATAAGCTTTCCTTCTAACACCAGGTAAGAAAGGAAGTTTAAGTCAAGAGGCTGTAGGGTACGTCTCATTTGCATGAAGAACAATTTTACATTCATAAAATCCTTCTGTGTGGCGCTCGAATGCGGACCCGCAGTAAGTTTGTCGTCTGCAAGAGAGTTTCAGCTGTTTATTGGAAGGCTACTGCTGTGGCTGGTCACCACAGTGGAGGGTTGGGGCCTGTGCCGGCCATGACCCGTTCCACCCATCCGTGGGTGGAGAATCTAAAAAATCGAATTGATTGCATCTTGATCTTCATTGTGTGGCTTACTAGTGTTGTCGATATCTCGTAATTTTTATTTCACTTCTCTTGCCGGAGAATATGCTGTTTTATGTACAGAGTTCTAATTACACGAGTTCAAAAATATTGATTGAAAAAAATGTGTAGCTAAGAAATTCGGTGAATTTACCTTAATGATATTTAAGTTATTCTTTTTACTTTTTCGAGGGATCGCAAATCTGAGTATGTGTAGTTTGTTCTCTTTCGGCTTACTTCTGTTTATTAAAATTGCAATTTAAGGATTTCTTAGTATTGAATTGTTCGACGCTTTACGCACAAAAACATATTTTGTATATAGCATATAGCATTCAGTTAAAAAAATAGGAAACTTATTTCTTGTTATATATCAATAATAATAATAATAATAATAATAATAATAATAATAATAATAATAATAATAATAATAATAATAATAATAATAATAATAATAATAATAATAATAATAATAATAATAATTTATAAAACCTCTGCCGCAATTATCATATATATATATATATGTGTGTGTGTGTGTGTGTGTGTGTGTGTGTGTGTGTGTGTGTGTGTGTGTGTGTGTGTGTGTGTGTGTGTGTGTGTGTGTGTGTGTGTGTGTGTGTGTGTGTGTGTGTGTGTGTGTGTGTGTGTGTGTAATTTAAAACTTGGTATTTCATAGTTATATATAAGAGAGCCATTACTCTTTAATTAAAGTACAATATTTGTTTCACTTAGATATAGGGACAGTAGTTGAATCCTTTTTCCTATCCTCAGGCAAATTGGAAAAGTAGGAATGTCACTTGTTATTAGAGAGGTTGCCGCTGTCACCTCGAAAGCATTACAAGGGACTAAGCACCGGTTGTATGGACATACTCCTAAAAGTTCTTTAAACCGCGATCTTTCAACTTTGTCCAAAGATAAGTGTCTTACAGTCATTCAATTCAGAAAATACCACTGTTATGGATATAAACACTTTGGTTTAGAATTCTCTGTTCAGAGTCTGGATTTTGTTGAGGGAAGTTCCTTTCAGAAGGAGCACTTTGACGGAATGACATGGATGAGAACTGAGGTTGAGATCTTGGAGCATTCGGGGATTGATCTGTTCACTATTTCATCTGAAAACTATGCTGTTGATGGTGGGATAGGGCTGTCCTTGGGGGCTCCAGCGTTTTGGCCTTAGTTTTAGCTTGTGTCGTTTTGTTAATTGTTTTTTTAATGAATTTCCCACAATAATACCCGGATTCGCTGCGGCGGATTTTATTCTCAGTGCATTTATAGTATTAAGGACAAATATGATAAGTGTCAATAAGTAAAAAAAAAAAAAAAATAGGAAACCTAACAGGAGATGAGGAGCTAAGAGAATTAGGTTATCCCCGTGAGCACAATTAAAGAAGTACAATTAAGTAATTACTCATGCATGCAATTGTTAGTATATGAAAGGCATTCATTCCGCTTAATTTTAAGCTGAATACATAGTTGTTACTATACTGTACATGCAAATAAAAAGGAAACTCTACAAGGCAAATAGAGTGAACCAAGTAACGTACTAATTCAAAGATTAGCTTTTGTATCTGAAGCAGTTGCACAACAATAACATTGCACAGTAGCTCAAAGTCGAACCTATTAATACTTATATTTTTAAATTAGCATCTAGAACCTGGAGTAAAATGGAAATCGACTTTGAAGAATTTCTTCAAGAAACTAATGCTTTAAATACTGAAGAATATGAATTTCTTAATGAACATGCCTGGTGGAAAAGAATTTCTCCAGTTTTATCAGGAAATCCACCAGATCCTATCTATAGTCATTAAAATAAATTCTCCAATACCTCCTCATCATTATTAAATTGAAACTGTGAGTCATAGTGGGCAAAAATAACTATATCTAACAAAAACTTAGCACGAGGGTTTGCCCCTCTCTTTTCATCTCTTACTTCCTTAAATTTCGTGCTTATCCCTCCAATCCTTCCCATCCTTTACCCCCTCTCACCAGTGATGACACCCTGAATAGGGCTAAGAGAGTTCACTCGATGCCGTCACTACTTTTCCCCCACCTGTCCTATCCTATCCTACTTACTTACTTACAGTAGCCTCCAGACTCTGGAACACTACTCTTCCTCCTTGTCTTTCCTGAGTCTTGTAACCTGTCTTCTTTCATGTAGCGGATCTATCGTCATCTCAGGTCCCAATCTTGCCATATCTCCAGGCCCTCATTACTTCGACTATTCTTTCAGCCTGTTATTTTTCCTATTGTGTATCATTATCTTATTTCTGCCTTCTCCTTAAGCTTCTATTTTTTCTTCGTCTCAATGTTTTCTTGGTGCCTGGCCCGATGAGGGCAATTTCTTCCCGGTGTCACACTCATGAAAAAATTATTGGAATGGGTGATTGCATATCACGGGACTTAGGTGACAAGTAATAGGCTTACAAATAGAGTAACAGCTATGGATGAAAAATACATTTAAGAGTGAGGGGTTAAAAGGCATCAATACTAATATTGTTTTTTTGTTTGTTTGTTTTTTTGGCATCGAGGGGGAAAAGAATTAAAGATCTCGTTAATGTCATTTTCTTCGCTAGTATTACATTTCTATGAGTGAATATTTCTCCATTTCTCAAATTGTAGCATGAAAGAGTAACATTAGAGATCCTGTATAAGAATAATGCAGTTATATACGTGTGTATATTGAGAGACGTAACTCAGTGGTAGAGAACGCAAATCGGAAAGTGACGGGCCCAACACTGCAGAGTCGATCCCCGCCACAAGCCGTTATGAAGGGCACGCATCCTATTATTGATTCTCAATACTTAGAGGACATTAAAAATATTCCTTCGCAATGCAAATATCAATTACTATTTATTTCATAACTCAGATCTTGTCATATTATAGTTGTCCCCAATATCTAAAAATATCTTACATTGTTGTAAATGTGATTTAAAGAAAAATTCTACTCCGTGTTTTTTTATTTACTGAACTTTCATATTGTGTTTTGCTTTCAATATAGAATATTTTCATCCCGATTTTGAAGAAAAAAAAAAGAAGTTCTGTTTGCTCCTTAACATACCCGGCTCGAACCATTTTCGCTGTCAACCCATTTTCTTTAAAGCAACTTGGTCGCCTAACTTAAGTGTTGTAGAGTGAGTTACGGCGAAAATATGCTTGAACAGAATATCTTTGAATCCTCTAAATTAGCTTTTAAAGAATATCGTTATGATGTTTAGTTGCACAAAGAAAGCAGAACTTCTACAAAATTGACCATAACAGTCCCACAAAAACGTGTCAAACTCTTATGAGGAGGAGAAACAAGTTAGAGAAACCATCAGTTACATTTCCCGTTCGTCAGTGTCCATAAATAATAGAGTGATTGTGTATGTAAGTATTTACACACACACATGTCGCAGGACAACTTACAAAAATATGTATCCATTGAAGGGTTCAAAAGAAAAACTTACTTAGTACGTAAACTTATTATTTATCTCCTTTTTTTGTTATATACAAATATGTCTCAACAGTTTTGACTTAATCGTATTTGCTGAGCCTCCGACTTGGTGCAAATGCTCTTTCTACATGCTAGATTACATTGCCCTACATGTATTTATTGTCTAGGTGATTTAGATTCTGAAAACTTGCTTTCGGTTGAGCAATCCGAAATAGATATTTTGTATTTCTTTCCTAAAAAAGTACCACTTGGAAGGCAGAACTAGACATGTCACAGAAGTTTCAAAGAGGGAGACGGTCTTCACAGAGCAAAAGGATCTAGATGACCACCAGCATTGGAAGACGTGGTCAAACAATAGGCTGGCCTTACTCAAGGAAACGGTTTCATATTAAACCCTACAAGCTACAGCTCAGTCAGGCCTTAAAGGCAGATTACAAGTGAAAGTGGAAAGAATTCTGTGTTGATATGCAAGAGAAACTTGAAGAAAACGAGTTGAATGAGCATTTTGTTTGCAGGGATGAAGCCACATTTCATACGAATGACAAAGTCAATACCCATAATGCTTGCATTTTAGGCGCAGAAAATCCCCATGCTACAGTAGAGCATGAGAAAGACTCACCGAAAGTGAATGTGTCCTGCGATGTCTCCAAGAATCATCATCATGACCCGTTTTTCTGTGAGGGAAATGTGATCATTGATATTTATCTGCAAAAGCTTCAGAATTGGCTAATGGATGAGCTCATTGCAAATGAACATGAAGACTTTATTTTCCAACAGAACGGGTGACCACTTCACTGGAAGCTCAATGTGCGGGCTTATCTCAATGAGAATCTGCCAGGGAGATGGAGCACGCGTTCTGGTGATGGAAACAGTGTGCTGTTGAAATGGCCACCGCGTTCACCTCACATGACACCTTGCATTTTTTTTTTCTGGGGCAGTGTGAAGAGACTGGTCTGTGTCCTCCCCTCTTCCTGAAAATCTAGAGGAGTTCAAGCAATCACTCACTATCGCACTCAAAACTGTTACCCAAGACATGCTGCAGCGTATTTGGCAGGAGCTTGACTACTAACTTAACCTGTGCTGTGTGTCAGGTGACGCGCATATTGAAAATATGTGAGTTTTTTCATGAAATCTAGACACCTTTATATATCATATGCAAATTAGTAGGAATACATTTTTGGTTGCTCAAAATTAAGCCTGCTCAGTTTTATTTGACTAGACTATGTAGTTTCTGTGATACTTACATCTCAAGTAACATCAGCAGATTTATTTTTATGAAATAAAGTATTTTATTATGACACATTTTCATCTGTGTCTTTAGAAAAATTATGTCTTTTTAACAAATAGTTTTTTCTTTTATGTTTATTGTAGAATTTATGTTTATGTTATCTATTCTTTTTTTTTCCAAGAAACTACATCATTACACGCGTTTGAGTGATTTAAATTGATGTTTAGTCTGTTTGTATCTTAATCACAATCGCCTGTCTCCTGCATTATATTTTCATTTTCTGCAACCAGTGCCATAATATCCACAAAGACAAAATATGTATCTAGTCTTAACTTTAAGTCGCTTTTCTTTGCAATTAGCAATATCCAAATAGCTAAGATATAACCCCCGCACAACTTTAAATGATTTTTAACCCAGAGAATTTCATTCATATTAAATTACGTGTAAACCATGAATGTAATTCATCTCTACCATCAGGGCTGCCATCAAGGCTTCACGGAGTGAAGAGCTTTTATCGCAGTGAAATTTGCAGTTGGAAATGAATATGTGAATTACTAAGGCCTCATCACTTTGATACACATATCTTCCGTGGTGCACACGAAGCATTCATGACAAGAACCACTTCATTATGAGAACTTAAAATAAGTATTTCTATTAATCAATTTGAAATGCTTACAAACTGGGACCATCAAAGAACATCATTGCGCTGTTTGAGTAAATTAAATTATGGTAGTTGCCTCCGTCTGTTAGAATTCGTTTCTCTACATATGAGAGAGGCAATTGAAACATTTCTATGCTTTATTATTATTATTATTATTATTATTATTATTATTATTATTATTATTATTATTATTATTATTATTATTATTATTACTGTTATTATTATTATTTTTATTATTATTATTATTATTATTATTATTATTATTATTATTATTATTATTATTATTATTATTATTATTATTATTATTATTATTATTATTATGTAGCAAGGGTGCTGGGAATCCCCCATTTTGTATATCCTTTCCGCAAATAGTTGAAGTTTTTTTTTTTTTTTTTTTTGCTCAGCCACCCTTTTATATGGGGGATTTGGCTCTTGTATGTAGATTACTATTATTATTATTATTGTTATTATTATTATTATTATTATTATTATTATTATTATTATTATTATTATTATTATTATTATTATTATTATTAGTATTATTATTTTTATAGCTATTATTATTATTATATATTATTATTATTATTATTATTATTATTATTATTATTATTATTATTATTATTATTATTATTATTATTATCCTTGAGAATAAAAAGGAGAAAAAGGACTCCATTTTAACGCACTATTAAACATCACTTTGCGACGTGTGGCCTCCATCAACAAAACACTTAGGCAGAAATAAACCTGAATGTGCTCTAAACTCCTTGATATTTTTTTTTCTTTTGAGATTTGAGACGCTTAAATTTACATGCACACACATACACGCACGTGCGTAATCCTTTGAGATTTTGAGATATTACTTCACTTGTGCACGTATGTCCCGAATCTTAAAAAAAAAGAAAAAAAAAGAGCTGGTCGCACAATCAGATTTACTTTTATTTTCATCTAAATAGACAAATATTGAGGAAATAAATAGATAGAGCTTTGGAGATAGACAAGTGATCGGTTGATAGGTTAATGGATATTCAGTCACAGATTAGATGATCGGTTTCATTTTGTACTTAATGATGCTTATCATACTTGTTAATACTTATTTTGTAAGCATAAACTACCTTCTCACTTAGCGAATTCCAATTATCAACTACTCTTACACTAAAAAAGTACGTCCTTACATCCTCCAAAGAAGTTTTCTTACGAAGCTTCAAACTATGACCTCTAGATCTAGTGAGCCTCCTGGCTAGTACAGTGGTAATGCGCTGGCCTCGAATTTGCAAGGTCGAGGGATCGCGCATCGCGCCTCGTCCAGACAAGAGAGTTTAAGCTGTTTACTGGGGAGGTTACTGCTGTGGCTGGGCACCACAGTGGGGGGTTGGGGCCTGTGCCGGCTGGCGACCTTCCTATGAGTCCTCCATGACCCGTTCCACCCCTCCGTGGGGGGAAAATTAAAAAAAAAAAATTTCTAGTGCCTGCCATATCAAAATATCGATCACTATCCACCCTATCATAACCATGAAGGAATTTCTAGCTTCGAATGATGGTAAGTCTAATTCCCTTCATTAAACGTTTCTATACCATATTACAGTCACTGTTTATAGCCGGATAGAGAGAAGCCTGATAAGCG
The DNA here is from genome assembly GCA_037179515.1 of Halocaridina rubra. Lineage (NCBI taxonomy): Eukaryota > Metazoa > Arthropoda > Malacostraca > Decapoda > Atyidae > Halocaridina > Halocaridina rubra. Next base: position 15,300 of record JAXCGZ010002322.1, on the reverse strand, counting down.
AGAATTTGAGACTAGAGTCGTGTGGCCTCATTCTGAACACAAATTAAATTTTTAAGATTTGTGTAAAGTTCAATCATTGCTCACGCAAGTTAAAATATAATTTCAAAGTTGGAATTATATATATATATATATATATATATATATATATATATATATATATATATATATATATATATATATATATATATATATATATATATATATATATATATATATATATATATATATATATATATATATTATTATTATTATTATTATTATTATTATTATTATTATTATTATTATTATTACACCCAGGTAGGCTTTTCAGCCTGTGAGTAGAATTAAACGCGTTTTCCTTTCTCCTGTCTCATAATATTCCGTCCTGCAAATGATCCTTGATTTTCACGCACTGGAGAGATTCGGCTAGCGGCTAGTTGGGGCTGACCTAACCAATGACTGATTATATTGTCAGTAATTGAGTCGCTTGACATGCATTTAGTAAAGTTAGGGGGACCACTGGCAAGTAGCATGCAAGCAATTATAAAGCAGAAACTACTGTCAGGAAGGTTGAAAATTAAGTGTCATTGTTTACACTTCACATGATTGAGGAAATAAGATTGGTATTGGCTGCTGGCAGCTCATTTTCTTTAAATGTTTATCCCCCATTCTTGCCGTGATTTGGAATTAGAAGTGAGTGAGAATATGTAATTAGATTTTATATACCCTCATTACTCACGTAAATGAAAATATATGATTGGTAATATATGTCATCTGTGTTTAAATTATTTATTAGAATGATATTTGACATTGTTTTAATGAATGAGAGAATTTCGGTTTAGATGAGAAGTTTTAAATTGGAATTAGATGTCTCCTTAAGGGGGGTTTACACGGTCAAACGGTTCGTCGAGCGCGGTTCGGCAGACAAGTGTTTGAAGTGATTTTCGAACGTGTGAACGGGGTATTTGGTTGCCGAACACGTTCGACAAACGTGTTCGACAACCAAATACCCCGTTCACACGTTCAAACATCACTTTAAACACTTGTCTGTCGAACCGCGTTCGACGAACCGTTTGACTGTGTAAACCCCCCTTTAGTCTGAATGGATGAGAATTTTATAACTGACACTTCGTTATATGGATTAAATTTTGAGTTGGTTTTGATTAGCCTCACTGTTGACGAGGGTAATAAATTAGTGATAAATGTTAGTTGTTTACTTGGAATTAATTGTCGAGTTTTCCGGTTTCCTTCATAAGTGAGTGTTAGCAATTTTTGAATGAATTTTGCATTATTTTCATGGGTGAGAATTTCATCTTGGTGTAGAGTGTTCTTGTTATTATTTGCATGAGTATTTTATTTTATTTTAGTGTAGTGTGTTCTCGTTATTGTTTTTATGGGTGAGAAATTAGGAGTGGTGTAGGATGTCCCCATTATTAAGAGGGGATTCGAACTTTCTGCATCCTTTTTTTTTGTGACACCAGGACGGACCAAAAAATAATAAAATAAAACAGCCATCATCGGGCCTGGGCACAAAGAATATATAAAGTAAAAAGAACAGAAATGGAGAGTGTAATAATTGTTCCACGAGTGTGAGAATTTATTATTACTAATGTGGTGGATGACTTCATTACTTTCATGAATGAGTATGTACAAGCTTGTCTTACTGTTTACTTAAATGGGAATAAAAAAAATAAATGAACTGCGGTGTCGCTTTTTTTATTGTATATATGAAACTTAATATTAGTGCGAAGTTTTCCTTAGGCTCCGCGAGTGGAACTTTGAAATTGGTTTTGTAATTTGCACTGACAAACATATTGAAGATTGTTGTTGTTTTTGTTTTTATGGACCCAAAATTATTAAAATTGGTGTTCCCTATTTATTCATATATTAGAATCTTGTGATTGATGTTGTGTATGTTGTTTACTGGTTTGAGAATTTGTGACTGAAATTGAATGTTCCTCGTTTCTAACGCGAGTGGAATGAATTTTAATCTTTTTTTTTCGTTTTATCATATTTTTCAGGAATGAGCATTTGTCCATTGTTGTGTGCAGAACTCCCAAATTATTGCTTGGAAAACAAGCAGTGTTATTTAGTAAACAACGAGAGAAAAAGATTCATATGCATTGTTTCTTCGTATTATATAGAGCATTGTACACAACTGAGTTTATATAAATTCCTTTTCTTTTTTACATGTGAAAACGTAATAGATTATTAAACTTCTGTACTGTTCGCGGAGAAATATAATCAAAATAAATTTTGATTAGGCAGAAGACTTTTTATTCCACTGCACTTTTCGACTCTTGACAATATGATATTATTATCAGTATAACTTCCTACATCTATTTATATTCCGCGATCATTGTACTCATAACAAGAGAGTAGAGAGAGAGAGAGAGAGAGAGCGAATAGACTTAAATAACTTATAACACTATTTTATGGACTTCAGTTCCTTTGAAAATTCTTGGATATTTTCATAAGCGTACCTTGAAAGTTTTTTGATTATTTATTTTAGTGATATACAGACAATTTTTTTAAGTATAATGCATAATAATACTGAACAATATATATGTAAATGCAGTCTTTTTCTTTTTCTTAATTTTTTTCTGAATTTGAAGGTAATTAATTGTTATCAGTTTTGAGATGCACGCTTGTGTGTTTGCTTTACTGGAATTGTGTATTATGAAAATTTGAATAGAAAGTAGGTGTCAGTCATTATAAGCCTAATCTATTAAAAGTTGATGGATTACACTTATATAATTCATAAGTAATTGTTCTATATTCAGTAAATTGCTCTGGACAGTCTATATTTGTCGATTTTTTTTCAAATATTTATATATTTTTTGCATATTTGTGTTTTTTTTTCTTTATATCTTATTACTTTATCTGTTCATTTATTAATTTATTGAATTCTTTATTTATTGTATTAATTATTATTACCGAAACATTTTAGAATGGTTTCAGGAACATAACCATCTTGTAGATAACTTATTGGTTGAGACTATCTGCTATTATGAATTGCTTAGGTAACGAACAATACTTAAAAAACAAAGTTAGTCTGATTTGACTGTGATAGGAACTCTAGTGTTGACTACTGTTTACTGTGTGAGTTGGCGACACGGTGGAATAAAATGACAAGGTCACATATTTATGCCTAATTGAACACTTGATGAAGACTTTCTTTATTTATCAAAGCAGTCATTTTATATGCAATTGATGCTGGCTGCATAGTAGTGCATAGACATTATGGGGATATTTAAAAAGATAAGATAATGTTTATAAACATAAGGCCAGGACGCAGCTTAAGGGGTGTTTTTAGATAAGAATTAAGTTGATTCCTGGTTAGACAGTGGTTTCAATCCTTTATTTGATTGATAGGAATGTGATGGTACAGGAAGATTCTCCCTTGGGAGGAAAAAAAGGAAGTCTGTGCAAGAGTTGTCATACCTGATTCAGAATCTAGTGCTACTATGGTTGCAAGAAAAAGGAGTAGAAGTGAAGGCCGCTTGAATTGGCAGGAGACCATCTCCGCATGTAGTAGGGGATCGGCATAGGCGGCTCCAACTGACGTTGGGAAGATGTGTGAGCCAGCCTGATGGGCAGGAGACACTAACAAGATCTTTGTTTGGTCGAGTACAGCAGAAGGCCATCTGTGCATGCAGTAGGGAGTAAGCCTTGTAGACATGTACTTTTGTCTCTATATCGTTGGTGTTCGGAAAGTCAATATTAATTGATGTTGGAAGGTGCAGGAGCCAGCCTGGCAAGCAGTAAGACTTTGCCAGGACCTGTTGGCAGGAGCACATACCTTGGTTGGCCGTCGGGTCTGGCAGGAGGCTGTCTGTACCACTAAAAGGGGGTTGGCCTTGGAGACGATAGTATCCATCTCCACATCATTGGCGTGTGCAAGGGTGGCTCAAACTAATGTTGGGAAGACACAGAACCCAGCCTTAAGGGCAGGGAGGCCTCTACGGGTCTTGGAGGGCGAGCCTGTGGTGAAGTAGATGGCGGGTGGAGGCAATGCAAGGTGAAGAGGAGAGGCAATGAAAGAAAAATTCATTTTCATATCTTTGGTGTCTTTGGAAGGGCAGTTGTAACTGGCATCAGAAGACGCAGGAGCCAGCATGAATAGCAGGGAGGCCTGGGCTATAACTGGTGTCGGGAGATGGAGGAGCCAGCCTGAAGGGCAGGGATGCCTGTTTATGGGATATTCTCTTGGAGGGCTAGCTGCCGGCAAAGTAGACGATATGGAGGCAATGCGAGGTGACGTGGAGAGGTGATGTTTACTTCCAAAGGGTCACCAGTGTGTGACTCAGAGGGAGGGTGATTGAAACGAAGAGGTTACATTTTGAAGATTTCAGTGGAGATGTATCGTAGTTTTGATGATGACTTATTGAACAAGTAATGAAAACTTTCTTTACTGATCAAAATGGTTAATTTATATACAGTTGATGCAAGCTGCATAGTAATACATAGTGCACTGTAGGGAGTTTTTGTGAAGATAAGATCATGTTTATAAAGATAAAGTCAAGACGCAGCCTGAGGGGTATTTTTAGGTTTTTAAAGATAAGAATCAAGACGATTCCTGTCCATCACTTGATTTCAATACTGTATATGATCGACAGGAAGGGCTACGGTATTTACCAACCCTAACTCATAGGGTCACTATTTATGAGTACAAAACCCCATTGTGAATTCACATTTCTTAGTAGATTTTCGTTATTTAGAGATATGTAAAATGAAAAAATCCAATGTCATTATAATATGCGTATGCGAGTCCCAGTTTTTATATAGACCAAATGGAAATACTTACAAAATGTATGTGCACCGTTATGTATGTAATCAACTCCACATTCATGCCGTCTACTATGAGGACGTGAAACTCATTCCTAGTAGACTGGAGTTTACAGCATAATCGACTATTTCACACATCCGTATCCTTAAATGCCTCTCTAAAACACTACTACAAAACTCTGACCACCCAACCAACGCTATATATATATATATATATATATATATATATATATATATATATATATATATATATATATATATATATATATATATATATATATATATATATATATATATATATATATATATATATATATATATATATATATATATATATATATATATATATATTCTCTATCATTTATTTTGCTGCTTTATTTTTACTTACTAATTTCATTTGCTGCAACTCGCACATCCGATCTAATTGACTTCAAAGGAATCCTTGAATCCTGGTATATTCAACCAACTTCCCTCTGACATTCACGGCTCATCACTCACATATCTCTCAATTACCACACACTCATTCCTCTTTCCATTTGTTGGTATGTTTAATGTCGAGAGTATAAATGTTTGTAAACACTCGTACAGGATGACAGTTAATTGCTTATCTATAACTGCAATTTTAATTGCTAATGTAGCTCTAAAATATACTCTTTTTGAGATGTGTTGCTGTTCATTTTATTTTCATGGATTCGTCATTTTGTGTAGTCAATATTTCTTTAAGAAGGTAAAAGTATTACTCATCATCCTGTGAATAAGAATTATCTTGTTTTCATATTCTGTTAATGATTTTTCGGCATATTGTTTCATTAAATACTTGATAGTATTATTTGCTGTTGCTTGATTTATCAGGGCTACACAGAGACTGATGCAAAGGGATAGAGTCAGTGAGGCCAGGTCCCAAAAAAATGCGTACTTCTCCGGGAGGGTGACAATCGTGTAAGAAATAAGTAATCTTAGCTCGAATTTAATAACAAATTTGCCATGAAATATTGTTACTGAGTGCTATAGTGCCCTCCTAGTATGAGCAGGGAACCTCGGAAATCGTGAGGGCTTCTTTGCATATTCATGAAACTTGAGTTTCATATCTTTGGTTTCTTTGACTGGCATATGTGTGACTGCCAGTTGTGGAGTAAGATATGATAGCTTTTGGAAGGCTGTGTAGTTCCCTTCTGGCAAGCATGAACATTAAGAAGGGCGTGTTAATTATAAAAAGCACCGTTGTGCTTATATAAGCGTTAGACTCTTATATTTAACGTTCCTCCAATTACCTTAAGGGGGTTTACACGGTCAAACGGTTCGTCGAACGCAGTTCGACAGACAAGCGTTTGAAGTGATGTTCAAACGTGTGAACGGGGTATTTGGTTGTCGAACACGTTCGACAATCAAATACCCCACACACGTTGGAACATCACTTCAAACACTTGTCTGTCGAACCGCGTTCGACGAACCGTTTGACCGTGTAAACCGCCCTTTACAGTTAATAGTGGCCTCATAGCATGCTTCTTTACCAGTAGTTAGTACTTCATTGATGGCTCCTTCACCTTCTAGTGAAGAAATGCATTGTATTATATTATGATAAATTATTTTAGGAACATTTTGCGTTTAAGACGAACTCTTATTCCCAAAGTCATATCTTTAATACATTTTCATTCCTCTGAGGGAGACTTGGAATTCTGTACTTTTTTGAGGGAGAGACTAACTATTCTCTTTTTAAATGAAATCCACTGGGGAATAGAACCCTTTGCCTTTTGGCTGTTAACCGGTCCCTACTTCATTAAACTATTGCCATGACGTTACTTCACATTAGCATATGGGTTTGGCCTTGACTCAGTTATCCATACTATATATATATATATATATATATATATATATATATATATATATATATATATATATATATATATATATATATATATATATATATAGATAGATAGATAGATAGATAGATAGATAGATAGATAGATAGATAGATAGATAGATAGATAGATAGATAGATAAATTAAACTCGGTACCTTTTAAGGGTGGTCTGGTCTTTAGTTCACCTAGTCAACTACGCAATTTTGTATCCTCATGGGGAATCAAATCAATATCATATTGTACGCCAGCATCTCTTTTGTTTTTCCTTTTTTTTTTTAATACACTTAAGCTGCTTTCGTGGACTTATACTTTGAGCCTTTTAAATGACTGATGGGCTCTTTTTCACTTAACTGTCTATTTGTATATTGATATCATCAGGATGGATTGAACTCTGTACATTTTATTATGTAAATGAGAGTTCTACTTCCCTAATTTCTTGTCCTGACGAGGAATTAAACTCTCTACTTGTTGGGTGTAGGCTAATATCCACTGAAGGTATCTAAAATTACATATCTTTCAAAGAAAAAGTCTTCAAAGTTACAAATTAGTGAGAGGGATATCTCATTATGGGTGATAGATTTGACAACCTGGTGACAATTAATCAAGCAGAATTGGTGCTTGGGCTGCCGAATGTGATGAATGACTCAGAGTCAAGATAATGAAAGTTGTGGTTACTGGAAAAGAGTTGTTGCATATCCTGCTCTTAATACTGTTCTTGTAACTTATTGTAGTGTAATGAATAGATTGGTTGGTGTCTCTTTGGCTAAGTCGTGTATTATGCCAACCCGCTTCTATGTAGACATGTTTTAAATAATACTCACCTTGTTATATGTATAACTCACAAATATATCGTTTCACTGAATGATTTCTATTAGAAATTTGGTCTTATTCTTGGTGTGTTTTGGTCATTACGTAATACTCCTTTGCCAACACATTCTGAAGTACAGTTTTGCCGAATATTTATTTAATTTGTACTGTACTGACTATAAAATGATAGAGATCAACTGTATTGGCAGCAAGTGAATGTGATAAATGCTTTGCCAACATGTATGTAGTCAAGAGTTGTATTCTTTTGGTTTACAGTTTCCTAAACTCATCATTTGTCTATATTCTGATAGGAGTGGGGGCAATATTCTAGTGTCAATTATAATTGCAATGTTTAGTTGAAATGAC
>JAXCGZ010002322.1:0-2500 GCA_037179515.1 Halocaridina rubra | reverse complement strand
AGACAGAGACAGAGAGAGAGAGAGAGAGAGAGAGGTAAACGTGAAGCATATGCAATATTTAATTTACAATTTGATTTTCATTATATTTTTTATATTTACTAATCAGTCAGAGAGAACATCAGTATATTGTATATTAAAAGAAATTTGTTATATATATTTTGCTTCTAATTTACTAGTCAATATAAAATATCATTAGTTTTTCATATAGCAAAATAAACTTATTTTTTTAGTATGATTTGGGCAACGTAGAAGGAGCATAGCCAACCGCATAGGATATATCCGAAGAAATATGAGCATCTGCAAAGCCTAGGCGGAAGCAACGACCATTACGCATCGTTACCTAAGCAAAATATATAATTGACCTGGAGATGTTATATCTGCTAACCTCTCCAACGTGAAGAGAATTCGTAATTGGCCAAATTTTATCCCCCTTGTGGCTAATTGGTCCATCTCGTTAGTAACTTAAATTGGTAATCATGTTAAAATTATATATATTGCTTACTTTTCCGACTATTTTTACCTCTGCGTGGTGTAAAACTGCAGCATTTCAGTGTCCTACATAGATTGCATCTCTCTCTCTCTCTCTCTCTCTCTCTCTCTCTCTCTCTCTCTCTCTCTCTCTCTCTCTCTCTCTCTCTCTCTCTCTCTCTCTCTCTCTCTCTCAGTCGCAATCATAGCCAATGCTGTTGCAATAACCAGCAGTTTCTTACCGAAACATTGAGGTGAGCATGATATGGTAACCCTGAATAAAGATATTGTTTGGTAGTCACCGTGGCTCAAGCGGTAGCGTCCGCGACTCTGAGGCGTCAGGTCGAGGCTTCGCGCCCCTTCATGGTCTGAGGTTAGCAAGGGCATGCACTTAGGGTAACGATTACATCTGCCAAAACAAGTCCTTCACAAGAAGGCAACCATCCTAGCCCTTATTAGAAAAGGGAGTTCGTGGCGTAAAACCGGAAAAAAAAGATAGTGTTTGTCGCGGTTGGCGGATTATTGCTAGAGAAACCAAGATTTTTATTTTGAATTATATGGTAATTTCCTATCTAAGAAACTATGGACAAGATTTCAGTTTTGTTGCTAAAAATATGTTGACTTTTACTCTTCTTCAATATGGTAACCTTGTGTCAAGCAAATTTTAGCATGGCTTTTAACTTGGCTGCTAGAAGCACCAAAATCTTTATCATCGTGAAACAATATTGTAAGCTTCAGCCAAAGGAATTTTATCCAAGATTTGAGTTTTGTTTCTAGAGTTACCTAGGTTTTTAGGTTTTTATTAATATGTTAAAATCGGAATCACAGGACTTTTAGCCACACGTACTGAAATATCGCTAGAATGGCCCAAGTTTTTACATCTAAAGTCCCCAAATATACCCTTAACTCTCCGTCCACTAACTTCTGAAATATTTTATGAATTTTAAAACTTCAGGGATTTGGAATGAAACTTTTGGGGAATTTGAAACCGGGCATTGTGCCGAAATAATGAAAGGTATTGACGTAAAGATATTCAATATCAGATGACATTGAACACTTCCAAATCTTTTCTTTTCAGAACTTCATAATGTTTATGTTATGTTTCCCTTCGCCTCATGGCTTTGCTTTTTACTTCACTGTGCTCAGTGGCCAGAGTTGGATTATCTTTCACTGTCTTTTCAGAACTTCATAATGTTTATGTTATGTTTCCCTTCGCCTCATGGCTTTGCTTTTTACTTCACTGTGCCCAGTGGTAGCCCTACGTCCGATCTTGGCCAGAGTTGGATTATCTTTCACTGTCTCACGCCGTTACCGATTAAATAGGTCAGTTATTTGGGGTGTCAGTTATTTCACTTAGGTTTTCCTGATTATTCAGCCATTGCCTTGAGATCACTGGGTATCGTGCTTGGAGATTGTGCTGGATCCCGACTGTATGGTAAGCATGTAGTCGGGGCTCTATGTTATCAGTGTCCCTTGTTTCTGCCTTTCATTAGAGACCTTTAACCTTACCCTCCTTTTACTCTTGCTTTCATCTTGCTACTTGTTTGAATGGTTATTTACTGAAAATGAAGATGTTCTAATGTTATATAGAAGTAATCAAAGACCTGAGTTGCAAATTGTTGTCACAGCTACTTCATGTAAGATTATTATTATTATAATTATTTTTATTATTATTATTATTATTATTATTATTATTATTATTATTATTATTATTGTTGTTGTTGTTGTTGTTGTTGTTGTTGTTCGTGTTATTATTATTATTATTATTATTATTATTATTATTATTATTATTATTATTATTATTATTATTATTATTATATTATTCCACTCGTAGCATGAGCGAAGGTCAGTTTTGACCTTACTGGAAACCATATTTGTGTTAAGACTTTTCTACCTTTAACTATATTTATCTGAAGGTGTCACGCGCTTATGGTGCTGAGGTGACGGCGACAGCAAAGTTTCTCTTCTTACCTCTCCAGTGACAATGGGGAAAATAGGGTATATGCAACACCATTGCTTTATTTTTCCTCCA
>JAXCGZ010002321.1:62500-69436 GCA_037179515.1 Halocaridina rubra | reverse complement strand
TTCCAGCATCTTGGAATCTCCCCCGACTCCAATGACTCCTTAAATATGATACTTAGTGCCACTGATATTGTGTTTGCGCATTTTTTAAGCACATGAGGGGATATGTCATCAGGACCTGTAGCTTTATGAACATCTAAATCCATCAGCGCCTTGCATACCTCTGTGGCTGTAAGGTTGATGTTCTCTAATACCGGCCCTTGAGCTTCTATCACTGCAATCTGAGGGGGTGGGGTATTTTCTACTGTAAATACTGACTGAAACTCCTTGTTCAATTCTTTGCAGATCTCTTCGTCCGTCTCAGTGATGCTTCCATCCGCTCTCTTTAGCCTTAAAACCTGTTCTTTTACCTTCAGTTTTCCTCTGATAAAGCTGTGGAAAAGCTTGGGATTTTCTTTAGCCTTCCTGGTGATGTCCCTCTCATAATCTTTCTCTGCCTCTCTCCTTTTACTTAGGTAGTCATTTCTTGCTCTTTTGTAGGTTTGCCAGGCATTTATGTTTTTTCTCCTCCTATACCTTTTCCAGCATTTGTCTCTCCACTCCTTAGCTCTTTTACACCCATTATCGAACCATTTCTCTCTGGCATGAATTACACCTACTTTGGTGACAGGTATGCAGCAATCTACTATCTTCCCATATTTCTCACAAAAGATGTCATACATTTCTTGTACAGATTTGTTGTAAAATAAGGTTCTCCAGTCAATAACTGCAAAAAGCTCATTCATTTTGATGTAATCTCCTTTCTGATAGTTCCTCCTCATGTCCTCAGTGCCTCTACTCTCAGGAAGAATGTCTTCAATGATATACTCCATCAACAACACACAGTGGTCACTCTTTCCAATTGGTGGTTCATACTCAATATTTTCAATATCCAACACATTATCTGTGAACACCAGATCAAGTAGTGATGGCTCATCCCCACCCCTGGCTCTTGTTGGTTCCATTACATGTTGGTGTAGGAAATTTCCTTGTACGCAATCTAGGAATCTTGCCCCAAAGGAGTCCTCACCACTGTGTGGGTCAAGATTTATCCAATCTATCTCTTTATGATTAAAGTCTCCCATAATCAAAATCCTACATTTTTTCTCCCGCGCCATGTTAACAACTGAGTTTATGACTTCAATCGTACCTATATGACTTTCCTCATAAATTTCAAGCCTATTTTGGTTCCTTGGTGGGTTGTATACAACAGTTATTATAATGCTCTCTGACCCAGTATTTATGCGAGCAACAAGAAATTCCCTGAACTCACTTTCTATAGCCAAGTTTATCTCTTCAGCTTGAATCCTCTCACTTATGAGCAGTGCTATCCCTCCACCAGTCCTCTCAGATCTTTCGACCCTTAGTATTCTGAAGCCCTTAGGAAAAACTGTGACACTGTTTATGTCCTCACTCAACTTAGTCTCTGTAATTGCTACTATATCTGCCTTACTGTTGTGAATCCTATCTTTTAATTCTACTGCCTTACCAGCTAATCCATCAGCATTTGTGTATAACAATCTTAATGAGGCCCCATCCCCTGATCTTCTGTCATTATCTTCTTTATCTCCCCTTTGTCTGGAAGTATTCCGTAACGAAAATTTTTCTTCTCTTCCTCATTTCTTTCATCATTTAACCTTCTTGCCTCTTGCAACAAGTTTTTGATCTTTCCCATCTCTTCCTGTGTTCTGTATCGTCTAATGAACACTTCTTTGCATTCTTGAAGGTCTTTTAGACTTTTTTTTCTCAACAATATTTCCCTACATGTCTCCCCTCTCTCAAAGGTTACTTTTGTTGGTCTCGGCTTTCCTTCCCTCGAATATTTACCTAGTTGGTGTATGTTTACAATATCCTCAGGACCACATACTACTCCAAGCTTTCTTATCAGGTCTACAACCCTAGCTTTATTTTCTTCAAGTCTCCCCTGCCATGTTGGCTCCTGGGATTCACTTATGCCTGAGATTACCACTGTCTTCTCCTTATCAAGTGCCTGTCTGATGAGTGGGTTTGCCCTTTCCATCACAACGTCTTTCATTTTTTCGATTACTGTCTCTTTATAATCAACTGTTTGTATGTTTTCCAGTGCCACCACCTTTACAGCCTCTTTTACTGCCACATTCCCCTTTAGTGCATCAGCAAAGGACGTTTTCATGGCATCATTTTCCATATTCAGCTCCTGGAACTCTTTTCTGAACTGTTCAATGTTTTCCTTAATCTGAACATTCCAAGCAGCAATCTCGTCTCTCTCAGAAGATAGCAGTGAACTAACATCTAATTCCTTTAGGTTGTCATTTAGCTGTTTGTTTTTATCTTCTTGATTAGAAATTCTAGATTCTAGTTGACTCTTATCCCCTTCCAGCTTCTTTATTCTTTTTTCTAGTTCCTTTCTCTCCTGCCCTTGTGCTTTATTTGCTTCCTCCAAAGATCTTATTTGTTCTCTGAGTGTTTCATTCTCTTTCATTTCTCCATCCATATTCCGAATTTTATCATCAAGGCTTGTAACCATTTCCTCTAACTTCTTGATTCTCTGTTTAAGTCCTCTGATGACTACCCCTTCTCCCGACCCATGGGTGGGAGAGGTTTGGGACAGAGATGGCTTCATTTTTATGTTCTCCCTCTCACAGAATATAGAAAGAAGACGAGAAAGAGGAAAAAAAAAAAAAAAAGAAAAGAGAAAAACTTCTAATTTACCTTCACACAGAATTTTTATATCTCCATATAAGTGCTATTTCGTGACTCAGTTTGCCTCCTTTCTGGTAACACACATCTTAACTTAAAAACTTGACCATGGTAATTTAAGTATAAAAAGAAAAAGAAAAACAAAAGTCAAACCTGAAGGAAAATTCGAATTTGTGTTCGAGGTGGCACCCACCTGTTTCTGTTATATATTCTTCCTAACTGATAAACTGACTTGCTAACCAAGATATGTTATCACGGGATTTAGACTTTACATTTAACTCAATATATATACAAAATAAAATAGCAAACGAGAAAGCTAAAAGAAAAGCAAAAAAAAATGAAGAAAATAGGACTGCTGTACTACTTGGCAACTTAACTCAGTACTGTTGACAGGTGGGTATTTGGTAATTTTTTTTTCTTTTATTATTCAATTTTTTCGTGTATCAAACTAACTAACTAGTTAATATAAATGGGAAGGATACTGTTTTTAACAATATATAGAACCACAGGATCAGGTAAAACGGCTTAAGAGCTTTCCCCAGTTTACACAAAAAATTAGGTAATGTGGTGTGAGGCTCCACGTCTGGCAACTCTTCTAGATTTCCCTCAAGGCAGAAACTGGACGGCAGCTTCTCTCTCTTCCTCACGAAAAAGTTCTCAATTTTTTTCCTTTAATATGAACAGTCTCGTCTTACAACAAGTATTAGTTTTTGTACTCACAATACTCTGCACGATTTCAGATTTCTGGAAATTATGGTAAAGTTTTCCACTAAGCACTTAGTCACTCGAAACAGTTAAAAATTTAAGAGGAGCAATTCCGTGTGTCACTGAACGCGCGGTGTGTGTGTGTGTGTGTGTGTGTGTGTGTGTGTGTGTGTGTGTGTGTGTGTGTGTGTGTGTGAAAAATTAATTGATAGATAGATAGATAGATAGATAGATGGAGAGAGAGAGAGAGAGAGAGAGAGAGAGAGAGAGAGAGAGAGAGAGAGAGAGAGAGAGAGAGAGAGAGAGAGAGAGAGTTGTAAATTGTAACTTTTCCTAGCAGAGTATCTGAAATGAGAAAAAATAAATATTCTTAATGCCAAAACTGTGATCTCTGGCCAAGAATTTAAGTTACTGTCTCTAGGGATTCTCTATTTGACTCCCACTGGGCCGAACACAACATAACAGGTCCCATGGTGTAATGGTTAGCACTTTGGACTCTGAATCCAACAATCCGAGTTCGAGTCTCGGTGGGACCTTGGTAGAAGTTTTTACTGCCTGAAGAGGAACTATTACTCGCTCTTTCCCTTGAAATTCCCGTTCGATAGACTAGTCTGACCTGTTCCACCCTAGGATGACACATCGAACCAAAAACAGCACCCGTTTAATGTTCACTGTGTACGTTGAAAACGTAGAAGAAACACAGATAATTAATAAATAAACAGTTGTATTAATGTTTGAAAGCATGTATACTACTAAATGCAATAAAAATAAAAATGTAATTCTATTTATCGTGAATTAATTTGTCTCGTATTAACTAGTCAACCAATCAATCAATAAAACAATCCATCCGTCAAAATCTCTCTCTCTCTTTCCACACACACACACACACACACACACACACACACACACACACACACACACACACACACACACACTAAGTCTACACATGGCACCGATCAGGCGACGGGACGACACGAGCTTTGGGCTCTTTCCCGTACACACACTTAGGTCATCACACTTAGGTCATCACACACAGGAGGATCTAAATAATCTGCATGAGTGGTCAGAAAAGTGGCTAATGAAATTCAATACCTCAAAATGTAAGGTAATGAGAATGGGTACAAGTGCAAGAAGGCCCAACCTTGACTACTCGGTGGCTGGAGTACAACTTCAAGAGACAGAAAATGAGAGAGATCTAGGAGTAAACATACTGGCAGATTTGTCTCTAGAAATACATATAAATGGCATAGTAAGGGCAGTATATGCATTCTTATCAAATGTAAGGGTAGCCTTCAGGCACATGGACAAGGAAATGTTCAGAAATATTTATGTAACCTATGTGAGGCCAAAACTCGAATATGCAGCCCCCTTTTGGAATCCGCACTTGAAAAAGCACATAGCTAAGCTTGAAAAAGTTCAAAAACATGCCACGAAACTGGTGCCAGAAATACGCAATCTCAGTTATGATGAGAGGCTGAGGGAATTAGACTTACCATCACTCGAAGCTAGAAGGGTGAGGGGGGATATGGTGACAGTCTTTAAATTCCTTCATGGTTATGATAGAGTGGATAGGGATCGATATTTTGATATGGCTGGCTCTTGAACTAGAGGTCATAGTTTGAAGCTTCGTAAGAAAACTTCTTTGCAGGATGTAAGGCAATACTTTTTCATTGTAAGAGTAGTTGATAATTGGAATGGGCTAAGCGAGGAGGTAGTTAATGCTATGTCAATCCACAGTTTTAAGGACAGGTGTGATAAGTATCACTAAGTCTAAAATGGAACCGATGAGGAGACGGGAAGATACGAGCTTGGGCTCTTTTCCGTAAACACAATTAGGTAATCACACACACACATGAGAATGGGTACAAGTGCAAGAAGGCCCAAGCTTGACTACTCGGTGGCTGGAGTACAACTTCAAGAGACAGAAAATGAGAGAGATCTAGGAGTAAACATACTGGCAGATTTGTCTCCAGAAATACATATAAATGGCATAGTAAGAGCAGCATATGCATTCTTATCAAATGTAAGGGTAGCCTTCAGGCACATGGACAAGGAAATGTTCAGAAATATTTATGTAACCTATGTGAGGCCAAAACTCGAATATGCAACCCCCTTTTGGAATCCGCACTTGAAAAAGCACATAGCTAAGCTTGAAAAAGTTCAAAGACATGCCACGAAACTGGTGCCAGAAATACGCAATCTCAGTTATGATGAGAGGCTGAGGGAATTAGACTTACCATCACTCGAAGCTAGAAGAGTGAGGGGGGATATGGTGACAGTCTTTAAATTCCTTCATGGTTATGATAGAGTGGATAGGGATCGATATTTTGGTATGGCTGGCTCTAGAACTAGAGGTCATATTTTGAAGCTTCATAAGAAAACTTCTTTGCAGGATGTAAGGAAATACTTTTTCAGTGTAAGAGTAGTTGATAATTGGAATTGGCTATGCGAGGAGGTAGTTAATGCTATGTCAATCCATAGTTTTAAGGACTGGTATGATAAGTATCACTAAGTCTAAAATGGAACCGATGAGGAGACGGGAAGATACGAGCTTTGGGCTCTTTCCCGTAAACACAATTAGGTAATTACACATACATACATACATACATACATATATATATATATATATATATATATATATATATATATATATATATATATATATATATATATATATATATATATATATATATATATATATATATATATATGCATATGCATATATATATATATATATATATATATATATATATATATATATATATATATATATATATATATATATATATATATATATATATATATATATATATGTATATATATATATATATATATATATATATATATATATATATATATATATATATATATATATATATATATATATAGATATATATATATATATATATATATATATATATATATATATATATATATATATATATATATATATATATATATATATATATATATTTATGTACACACACACACACACCTGTAACTTGGTCAGATTCCAACAATAACCCTCGTCGGATCTAATTCTTCTATTCTCAACATATGACGTGTATTAGATAGTCTCTCACCTGAAAAGAGAAACGGTATCTGTCCGTTTTATGTCTGCCTACATATTCATATGACTGCCTGTCTATTTGCATATCTCTAGAACTATATTCTAATATGCGAGTTATACGTAGGCGACCATTTCCGCAGTGCTTGTCATACTCATGGGAAAACAATTAAGGACTCAAGTTTCTGAAATTCTGATGCTAATTTTACCTCTCCATCATAGACTTAAACAAGTCCAAAACTATTTTACGAATATCAAGAACTGACATGTGCAATGCAAGTCTTCGGCTTGAGACAAATAAGTTTTAAGAGACCATAAATGACAGGGAGAGAGAGAGAGAGAGAGAGAGAGAGAGAGAGAGTGAGAGGAGAGAGAGAGAGAGAGGAGAGAGAGAGAGGAGAGAGAGAGAGAGAGAGAGGAGAGAGAGAGTAAAAGCTGCAGTTAATTAGAAAACGTGAAAAACAGGTACAGAAAATAGTCCGGGAAAATCCCTGAATTCATCTTTTGAT
>JAXCGZ010002321.1:45000-52500 GCA_037179515.1 Halocaridina rubra | reverse complement strand
ATATATATATATATATATATATATATATATATATATATATATATATATATATATATATATATATATATATATATTATATATATATATATATATATATATTATATATATATATATATATATATATATATATATATATATATATATATATATATATATATATATATATATATATATATATATATATACACGTATGCACACACACGCACACATGCACAAACTTTACCTAAGTAAAAGAAGGGATGCAGAGAGGGATTATGAGAGGGACATTACTAAGAAGGCTAAGAAAATCCCAAACTCTTGCACAGCTTTGATAGACGTAATTAAAAGTCAAAGAATTAATTTTAGTGTTAAGGATTTCAGAAAACAAAGGGAGTTTCGGTCATTATATACAGTAGAGAATATTCTACTCCCTCAGATTGCGGAGATAAGAGATCATAGGCCGTTCCTATAAAACATCCGCTTTTCAGCCACAGAGGTATGCAAAACGATGAAGGAGTTAGACCCCCATAGATATACAAGTCCTGATGACATATCTCCTTATGTACTTGAGTAATGCGCTAGACCAATATCGGTGGCGCTGTGCAACATATTTGAAAAGTTGCTGCAAACTGGAGAGATTACAAAATGCTAGAAACACGTGAACGTGGTACTTGTCTTCAAAAAGGGAATGAGAGACGCAGCTCTAATCAATATGCCTGTTTTCTTCTTGACCAGCATAATTTGCAATGTTATGGAGAAACTACTAAGAAAACGCATCTCTCTTCACTTATAGAATCCTTCAATTTTTTTTTAGTGAGACAACATGGTTTCATGGGAGGCAGATCGACAGCCACAAACTTATTAGCATTTTATGATAATGTAAGCCAGATCTTACAAAAAAGAGACAGCTTGGCGGCTGCATATTCTTAGATATTCAGAAATCCTTTGATACTGTCCCACATGGGAGGCTTATCAAGAAGCTGCAATTAATGAAAAAACAAATATGTGAATATGTCTTGGAATAAAAACATATTTAGAAAGAAGGGAACAGAAGGTTAAAGTAAGACTCTCACTGTCTGACTGGAGAAGGGTTAGTAGTGGAGTTCCACATGGTTTAGTTTCAGGGTCACTATTGTTCCTTGTATATGAAAATGACCTACCG
This sequence comes from Halocaridina rubra, assembly GCA_037179515.1. Classification (NCBI taxonomy): domain Eukaryota; kingdom Metazoa; phylum Arthropoda; class Malacostraca; order Decapoda; family Atyidae; genus Halocaridina; species Halocaridina rubra. The sequence continues at coordinate 51,359 of JAXCGZ010002321.1, read as the reverse complement.
GAACTTAGGAAAGACCTAAGTACCCTGCATGACTGGTTAGAAAAGGGACTAATTAAATTCAATACTACAAAACTCAATAGCAGGTGCAGAACTTCAAGGGACATAGAATGTCAGAGATCTAGGAGTAAAATTTTTTACAGATCTGTCTCCGGAAATGCATATAAATGGGCTGCATATGCTTTCTTAGCAAATGTAAGGATATCCTTCAGACACTTTGGCAAGGAAATATTCAGACATATTTATGTAACTTGTGTGAGGCCAAAGCTTGAATATGCAGCATCTTTTGGAATCCGCAATTGAAAAAGCATATACGAGTAAATAAGCTGGAATATGTTCAAAGGCATAGTATAAAACTGGCGACAGAAATACGCAATATTAGTTATCAGAAGAGGCTAAAGGAATTAAATTAACCCTCACTAGAAGCTAGAAGACAGAGTGGATGGAGATCAATATCTTGATATGGCTGGCTCTAGAACTAGATGTCATAATTTGCAGCCTCGAAAGAAAGCTTCTTTGCAGGTTGTAAGGAAGCACTTCTATAGAGTAAGAATAGTTGATATTTGGAATTCGCTAATCAAGGAAGTAGCTAATGCTATTTCACATCATAGTTTTAAGGACAAATATGATAAGTATCATTGAGTATAAAAATAGACCCGACCAGGAGACAGAGAGTTACGCGCATAGGGCTCTTTCCCGTAAGCACAATAAGGAAATTACAATTAGGTAATTACATTCACATACACACACAAAGAGAGAGAGAGAGAGAGAGAGAGAGAGAGAGAGAGAGAGAGAGAGAGAGAGAGAGAGAGAGAGAGAGAGAGAGAGAATTTCATTGTTATTAACATTATAAATATAGGTAACAATAAAATATGTAATTTTATGTTTAATGTTGCTTTCAGCGATGTGAAAAAATATCGTGTTTTGGCCTGGGCAAAGATATGGAAGTATTCGCAGTCACTCAACTGGCTTTTGAGTCCTTTCAGTATACTTAGGAGGGGCAATATTCTTCCATAGAAAGGCATACTGTCATAAATAATTTTTTTTTCTATTATTTTAACGCATTGTCAGTGCAGCCACTGCTTTTGCTAATTGAATTCTTAATTCATACGTTCAGACCAGATAGTAAAATTAATGAGTATTTAAGGTTTTCTCATATTCCCTCAGAACATTCTCTCTCTCTCTCTCTCTCTCTCTCTCTCTCTCTCTCTCTCTCTCTCTCTCTCTCTCTCTCTCTCTCTCTCTCTCTCTCTCTCTCTCTCTCTCTCTCTCTCTCTCTCTCTCTCTCTCTATATATATATATATATATATATATATATATATATATATATATATATATATATATATATATCTATCTATCTATCTATCTATCTATATATATATATATATATATATATATATATATATATATAAATATATATATATATATATATATATATATATATATATATATATATATATATATATATATATATATATATATATATATATATATATATATATATATATATATATATATATATTATATATATATATATATATATATATATATATATATATATATATATATATATATATATATATATATATATATCCCCATCTACCCAAACTACCTGGGAAACAGACAAACGAAAACTTAAGCAGTATATAAAGCAAAATCGAAAAAAAATGGAAAATTTTAATGCCAAATGGAAACTGTCAGATGAGACCAGGATGAGAATCCATTGCTCATAATTGCATTCTCCTCTCACAAAAATGAAAAGGAAGGGGGGGAGGGAGGGAGGGAGGAAGAAAGAAAGCTTGGGCTTGTTAAGACGTGCGTTCATACAAAGGAAAGAAAGGAAAATGATGGAAACGAAGTTACAGAGCTCAGGGTAAAGACTGTTTAACATTTTCTTGACATTTCAAGAACTGTACATACTAAGACCTACGCAGCTTTCAGACGAGACATATGCCAATCACAATTACTGCACCGAACATGCAGACGCTGCATATGCCAGATGCAATTACTATACTTAAAATGCCCTTGCACAATTATTCTTGCCCCCCCCCCCGAGGGAGGAGCAAGCATAACTTCACCGGTTTTTCTGTGTGTCTTAAAATTCGACAGTATGGGGAGGAGCAAGTGGACTGGGAATCATCTCTTTTGAATTTACCTACTGCAAAGATTCATGGTTTTTGCTCTGGCTCAGCCTCCTCTTATAACGGGGAATATGGCTGTTGCTTACAGAGAGATGATTGGGAAAACATTTTTCAGTTTCATTAGGGAACAAGGAACAAGGCGGATTCGAATTCAGATTATCTGCTAATGAATCTTATATGCTGTCTGAGGAAGCCACGATAAAAGCATCATTTGCTTGGGTTCCGTATATTAAGAGCTTGAAAGCCGATTCCCCAAGATAGGCAATTCACACGTAGTGCCAACTAATTGAAAGGGCAAGAACAAGGGGAAAATAAAATCCATTTCATCAAAACCCTCTCCTCCATAATTGTCATGATGTAACTAGGGAACTTATTTTCATCATATAAAATACTAAGACAAGAATCTTTAACATATGTTACTATACTATATGAATTGTTCTACAATAAATGTTTAAGGTGCCTCTCTCTCTCTCTCTCTCTCTCTCTCTCTCTCTCTCTCTCTCTCTCTCTCTCTCTCTCTCTCTCTCTCTCTCTCTCTCTCTCCTCTCTCTCTCTCTCTCTCTCTCTCTCTCTCTCTCTCCATTCTAAGTGGTTAAATTGAAATCATGTCTACAGATATAGGTCACTTGTCACTGACATATATTATGCCATCAAATTAGACTCATGTGATTCATCTGTGATAATTACTCGAAATATAATTATCATGGGTTTGATAAAGCAAGCCAAGGGAAAAGTGATAGACCTGCGAATAACAAACCAGGGTGTTGATTATAATTCTGTCTAAGAGTAACAAGTGCGTTGGAAATAGTGATATATATTTAGATTCATGTATGCCATTATTTAATTATTTCCCAATGACTGAGGTGTTGCAAAAGACTGATTTGTGACAGCTGCGTGAAAAGCATTAACAGCATTTAAATCTCGACTCCCAAGTCAAGGAAGTTAAAATATTGTTTTCCAAGGGCCTTTATGTAAGGGAGCAATGGAATGGCAATATGAAAACAAATTTTATTTGAGACAATGAAAAGATAAAGACTGTGTCTCACTTCAAAGATACCATATGCAAAACTTAAGTATCATACCTTTCTAGCACTAATAAGTATAGAGGGAACCACGACACATGTAAACGACTTTATATCAAATATTATATATTGGAAGAAGAGCAATATCGCAGTGAGGGAGAAACAAAGATGATGATGATGATGATGATGATAATAATACTACTACTACTACTAATAATAATAATAATAATAACAACAACAACAACAACAACAATAATAATAATAATAATAATAATAATAATAATAATAATAATAATAATAATAATAATAATAATAATAATAATAATAATAATAATAATAATAATAATAATAATAATAATAACAATAATAATAATAAGAGGGAGGACCTAGAATGAGATGGATGCATGGCGTAAAAAAGGGCATTGGATGCACGTTGAATGCCAGTGGAACAGGGAAGAGCGTGTGCAAGAGACATGAATGAGTGGAGGAAGATTGTGCATAGACGACACAGGCAAAAGGGATTTCGTGCACCTGCTAGGCTCAGTGAACTGTGCTGGATGGATGTAAGGGGAGTTGCCATATGATGAAGTTGTGGGGGTAAACCAGCTGCATCTGTCGGGCTAACTGTAGAATATCCTTGCCCGCCTACCTTGTGGGTGACCCAAGCAGGGTAGAAGGGGGAAAGCGTGGCAGGCTTTTATCCACAAGGGAGCTGGAGAGAAGTGGTAAGGGTATGTATAGATCGTGGTGAATGTGTGTTTCTTGACTCGGCCACCCCCCCCTTATAAGGGGGAATGAGGAATGTATATATATATATATATATATATATATATATATATATATATATATATATATATATATATATATATTAAGAAAATATAAACTACAAAAGTAAATATCACTTCAGACTATCACATTTGATAGCTGAAGCACCTCTTAACAGGTGAATCTCTTGAGTCTACAAACAGCTTTTTAAAATACTGAAAAGACACCATAGAGAGGACTATTACTAGTGCATAATGTAAGGAAGACTGCAAGGAATTATGAATTCAGCAAATACTGGTGACTGTAGCTACTAACATGAAGGAACAGAGGACATGTAGAACAGAATATTCCATCAAAGAGGAGTAAAGTATCTTTACTCAAAGACAGTACAGAAGTAAGCAGAGGTCAGCGAGGCTGGCAAAGCACAAAGCTGGCAAACAAGCGGTTATCAACTATACTGATGAGGTGTTCTTAGATTAGTTTCAAAAAGTGTGTATCTTTTTCTCCTCTCAGAAAACTATGTGCAAGAATAATTTTCCTATGACTAGAAAGGCAGTAGCTTATTTTCGAGTGTGCGTTAACGACGAAAACTGGAGTAGGTGAAGCACCTAATAATCAGATTATTCATCTCGAGGAAAGAAAAGTATATAACAGTAAAAGAAGACCTAGGTTCTTCGAGGTCTAAGCGCTAAAAAAAAAAAATGTGTGAGAGAAATAAATAAATAATATATATATATATATATATATATATATATATATATATATATATATATATATATATATATATATATATATATATATATATATATATATATATATATAGAGAGAGAGAGAGAGAGAGAGAGAGAGAGAGAGAGAGAGAGAGAAAGAGTTGTTTACAAGCCTTCCTAAAATAACTTATGATGCTGTTTAACAATCGACAGTGGCTGTCATTTTTTTTTTTATAAAATCTCTCTCTCTCTCTCTCTCTCTCTCTCTCTCTCTCTCTCTCTCTCTCTCTCTCTCTCTCTCTCTCTCTCTCTCTCTCTCTCTCTCTCTCTCTCTCTCTCTCCTTTTTTTTTATCAGCAAGTCTGTGCACTGTTTTCCTAATTGAATTTATCAATTTTTTTTTAAACATTTTTGCTTCTTTCATGACATTTCCCATTATATTCATCATTATATGAAAGAGAAATAAAAAAGAATTGTAATAAATAACACATCTATGAAGTCCAAAACAGAATATTTACAGCTAAAAAAGGCAAAGGTCAAGTGTCTTCAGAATCCAACTAATTCTTCAATTTGTAATATTTTGCCACTATTTTTTTTTAAAGAAAAAAAAATGACTTCATAAACCTGTAATAAAATTGGCAGAACTCTACAAGACAGACTTGCAAATAATACCCTTTTATCCCTCATTTTCAGTGATATTTTTTTTTTCTGTTAGACTGCGTTAACGTCATAAAGTACATTGCTGACGGCAATAGAATTGGCATTTTCAAAGAATCCACCGAGATAGCCTCATTAAAATAAATAACGCTGGAGACTTAATACTTGTGATGTTGCAAAATATGCAGACTTCACAGAAGCGCGAAATAAGGTTTTTGCACACACGTTAATCAATATGTCTTTAAGGGACTCTACTAAATGTTTCTATCAAAAAATGATATAAAATAGCTTAAAATAGTGGGTTAACTGTATCATAATAAAAAATAAAATATGAAAAATATATACCATTCCTCTGATGCATCCACAGATTCGTCTATAGAGAACATAAACACACCAAATCTCTTTTTCCTAAAGGAGAAAGAATGAGAAAAAAAAATATTTACTGAAACTATATATAAAGTTTACTTCTTAACTCAATAATAAAGAGAACCGTGACTGAACTCATTTCATTATTTAGAAAATAAGTGTAAGCATAAAAAGAAATGAGGTCTGAAATACATACATACATACATATACCTTGGCTGCTTCCCCCTTTAATTGGGGGGTAGCCGACATCAAGAAAGGAAAACAAATAGGGGGATTACTTAGCTCTATGGGCAATGACGAGGGAGCTAGCGACCGTTCAGATGGCACTGCTGGAGTGCCACAGCACATCCTCCCGGCTCTTCCACAACCTGTGTTGCTTCACAAATACATTTTGTGAAGAAATAAATATATAGATAGTAAAAGTAACAGAATGTAAGTCAGTGTGGCAAATAAGCATACTCATCATCAAACCGAACCAGGCAAAAATAATATTTTTTTGGGGGGATTAAACAGGATTTTAGGCACTAATACCAGTTAAGTAATGATGACATGAAGGTTGGGTTAATTTGAAATTAAGAATTGTGTATCAATGACTCTTGCAAAGTATAAGAAGAAAGGAAATTATTAACAGAGAAAAGCACCTATGAAAGTGGACGCACTTTGAAGACTTTGACCGATTTTTTACATAGTGTTAACCTAGG
>JAXCGZ010002321.1:35000-37500 GCA_037179515.1 Halocaridina rubra | reverse complement strand
GGACAAATATGATAAATACTCTTCAATTCATATGATCAAAATGTTCGCGAAAAGGTAAAGTTTTATAACCAAAATGAATTTTATCGGTATCATAAGTTGTAATTGTTAGAACATGATAAAAAAAAAGATTTTGCAGTTTATCGCTCACAGTAAATATGGCAAAGTATTCTAGTTTTAGAATCTTTGTATTTTTAGAAATAAATAACAATATTCAACAGGGTCATTGGATATGAATTCGATAGGAGAGGTCGGTGGGCATCGTTTGATCACTGGGTTGTGCACCTGTGCACCTTCCTGCCCGACGCATCACTAGCCAACCTATCTTAACATATTACATAAAATAAGTCTAAAAATGCTTTCAAAAACTGCATTCCAGTCTTTACTCGTAGCTTATATAAATGAACTTAATATTCTGGTCTTAGAGAGAGAGAGAGAGAGAGAGAGAGAGAGAGAGAGAGAGAGAGAGAGAGAGAGGAGAGAGAGAGAGAGAGGAGAGAGGAGAGAGAGAGAGAGAGAGAGAGAGAGAGAGAGACTGCTTTAGAACTGACTCCACTCAAGGACGGCGTTCTTACAGAATATGTTCAGTTGACATGACTTATCAAACAATACACACCTAATGTTCTTTCCCTCTTATCCTCAAGAGGTTCTAGGGAGATGCTAGAAGGACTAAGTTGGGATTAATATAGATTTTTTCTAGATACCTCATGATTAGGAGTGAAAATAACTTGCAGTCATCTATTCTTTTTCTTAGCGACTTCTTTATCATCTCTGTCCTTCTCCAGTCTCTTTCTATCCAATATCTATTTTCCATTAATGTCAAGCGTTTGAACTTTCCTTCATCCTTAGCTTATAAAATAGAAGTTTTACAAAGGGATAGGAGCGTGTTGTCCTATCATCGTTGGCTCGAACTGAAAGTTGATTTTATAGCTTATTGTAGATAAACTTGGCCAAAAGACTGAAAAGAGATGCGAAAGACTATTTTTTTCTCCAAAGTCTCCCAGTAAAAGTTAGTTATATGTCTCTGGAAATATTATTTCCCCCTCAATCAATTTAATTCAGTTATCTTTCGAAAAAGAAATTCTAAAGAGAAATTATATTTGTTTTTAATTCCCAGCTCTTGCATTAAGATATATTTTTACATATCTTTAAAACTGTAGTTTCATTTTCCTAATATTTAGTTTCATCTGTATGAGTTAAATATTTTTAAGTGCCGATGTAAGTATTTTGAATTGAGCTTAATACGATTATATTTATAGACTGGAGAATGCTCAGAACCTTGACGATCTCAAATTACTTCTTCCTGTTCCAATAAAAAGATATTTTTTCCTCCGAGAACGACATTATACAACCTCATTTCGGACAATTCAGTTCCTACAGTTCACAAAACCAACAACATGAATTATTTTTTCATTTCTTTATTTTCCATTGCACGTAGCATGATTACCAACTAAGACGTCTCTCTCTCTCTCTCTCTCTCTCTCTCTCTCTCTCTCTCTCTCTCTCTCTCTCTCTCTCTCTCTCTGTTGCATATTTAATCTGTGTCTTCGCTATGCCTAAGTGATTATTTTAACCATGCCAAAGGCTTGTGTGTATGTCTGACGCTCGAGTTCCAGGAATTGTTTCCTTTTCACCATATCCTTATCAATACATGTGCACTCAAGTCATATAATCTGTGATTAATTCAGATCCTTTTTCCGGGAAGGTATTATTTTTAAATAGGTATGATATGGCAAGACTTCAAATCACCCTTTTGCAAGTGATGTCTGATGTTTTTTTATTTTTATATTTTTTAATTTGACGGCCAAAAAATAATTTCAGTGGCGGCAGTGGTTTCATGCTCCCCTGCTTCATTTTTATTTTCTACAACATGCAAAGCAAAGGAGTGTGACAATATTCCTTCTTCATCATCATGGATATCCCTTTCTGTCTGGGGGATATCAATGAAAGAAATACTAGGGTAGAATTTATGATCTCGGTTCTTTTATATATATATATATATATATATATATATATATATATATATATATATATATATATATATATATATATATATATATATATATATATATATATAACCAAATAAGCACATTACATATGTGGAAACATGAATCATTTTTTCACCCCGACCGGAACTCGTACCTAGGACTTATGATTACTAAGTCAAGGCGCTACCACTACACCACAGAAGGTTAAAAGGAATCCAACCTTATAGCTTATATCTGCTATACTTAGGAATGAACGCATTCTAACTGAATGCCACTATGTTCATATTACAGATTCCCCAACCTCACACGTGGCTTCATTTTAGCATTTAATTCAATTCCCAATCTCATTCGGGCCATGAAATAACCAAGTAAGCACATTACATATGTGAAAACATGAATAATTTTTTTTTACCCCGACCGGGACTCGAACCTAGGACCTATGATTACTAAGTCAAGGCGCTACCACTGCACCACAGAAGGTTAAAATGAATCCAACCTTATAGCTTATATCTGCT
>JAXCGZ010002321.1:25000-32500 GCA_037179515.1 Halocaridina rubra | reverse complement strand
ATCGTTGAGGCGCGCTTCCAGTTCCACGAGACGGGTGTTGTAGGTCTCGACTTCTTGGCGGACAGCGAATCGAATCAGATTTTTGGTCATTTCGATGGCTTGCTCAATCGTGTTTTCCAAGCGACTGAAGGTTCTCGTAGTCATTTCGTGCATTTCGCCACTGGACGCAGCAGGGTGGGAAGTCATTTTAAAATAAGAATTTAATGTACGTGATGCTGTCAGAGATAAAGTTGTTATTCGGATGGCAAGTTTTTAATGATAAGGTCTTGATTCAGCCGTATCTTAGTCTATGCAAAACCCCAAACTGTAACTCAACGCAAACTCTATCGCACTGAGTTTTTGCGAGTGACCAACCTTGACCCACGTGACCTCAATGTCCTCCCCAGGACATCTAACTGACCCGACAAGGTGGTATACAAAGTATCTGACCTGTCTGTAAATCCCATCAGGGAAATAATCTTACCTTTACTGACCTGGGGATTAAGGGATAGCCCGTAAGGCTTATAATTCAAATTTGTGATTAGGCATATAGGATCTTACTGCTTAAAGGCATTAAAACCATCACAGCCATAGGGTCAAGGTTAAATAAGTTTTACTGCATGAAAAAAGTGTGAACATGCATGATTTACGAAGAAAATAATAATATGCTAAGGTGGATTAAAGACTTAAATGACTTGTATTTTACATACATACATACATACATACATACATACATACATACATACATACATACATACATACATACATACATACATACATACATACATACATACATACATACATACATACATACATACATACATACATACATACATACATACATACATACATACATACATACATACATACATACATGCATACATACATACATACATACATACATCCCGAAATATGTATTCAGAAACTTCATAATTACTTTCTTACTAATTTTATCTGATTAGTAAGTTTCCAACCCCAGAATAGTGTACATAAACCTTTCTCTATGTATGAATATTAAAAATAAAATATCGTAAGTAATGAAACGGGAGTAATGATTCAACCTAACGTTATATCACCTACTTACCTCCTTAAAAAAAAAAAAGCGAAAATGGAGCGACTTATATATATGTTCTGAATAAGTTTAATTGTATTGCGCAGCCTAGTTTTTATGAATTCCTTTTTGTGAAAAATAATAAAAATACCTAAATATTTTTTTCATACTGGAATATGAGGAAGGCAGCGAAGAGAACGGTTGTACGTCTTAGCTAAGGACACATGAAGGTGCTACTCTGGCTTGTTATCTACACGGAAATAATATCTACATCGTAGATATTCTAGCGATAAACAGCACGTACATCGGCTAAAAATGCTAAATATAAGAACATAAGAACATAAGAACATAAGAATAGAGGACACTGCAACATGCCTACTGGCACACACGAGGCAGCTCCATTTTTGAATTGTATTTTCAGCATGTCTAACCTATTCTATTCTACTCTACTTATTTATTCTATTTTTCTTTTTACGATTTTTCTAATAAGCACTAACCTATTCATACTCACCCTACCTCTGTCATATGTCTATCTAATCTACATTTGAAGGTGTCTAAGGTATTGACATTTACTATCATACTAGGAAGCTTGTTCCATGCATCAGCTACTCTATTACCAAACCAATTTTTACCAATTTCCCTTCTGAACCTAAATTTATCAAGCTTAAATCCATTATTACGAGTTCTGGTTTGATCATGAATTTTTAAAACTTTATTAATATCTCCCTTGTTAATCCCTTTAAACCATTTATACACTTCAATCATATCCCCCCTAACTCTTCGCCTCTCTAGAGAATGTAGATTAAGTATTTTTAATCTGTCCTCATATGGTAGATTTCTGATATTGTGTATCATCTTGGTCATTCTTCGTTGCACTTTCTCCAAGGATTCAATTTCCATTCTATAATAGGGTGACCAGAATTGCACAGCATAATCTAAATGGGGCCTAACTAATGCAAGATAGAGCTGCAAAATAACTTTTTCCGTCCTATTGCTAACGCTTCTTGAGATAAATCCTAAAATTCTGTTTGCTTTATTTCTGACTGCTGTGCATTGCTCTCTTGGCTTAAGACTACTACTCACAAGAACTCCCAAATCCCTTTCACACTGAGAACTCATGATTTCATGGTTATTTAGCTTATAACTAGTATTGTCTTTTATAGTACCCATATAGGTTAGGTTAGGTTATAGATGACAATATACAGTTTCGATCGCATACCAAAGTAGATTCATGACACGTAGATAACAAGGCAAAGTAGCATCTTACATAGATATAAGAGCAAATAAGAGGGAAAGAGAGTGCTTGATGCTAAGGGCAATAATACCTTAATAGCACCTAACTTAATTCACAGTTCAAGGGAAACGGAATCGGGGGGGGGGGGGGGTTAAAGAAAAAGAAGATACTCACCAAAGGTAATAATGACTAATAAATAGGAAATAATTAATTAAAACATTAGCAACAAAAATTATATCCAGTGAATATTGAGTGCAATATGAAGATTATGCTAAAAAAAAAATATGATGTCCAGAATCTGAAAAGAACGTACAATATAAATTAATTGTGTAATTATAATATTTACCGATTATCAACTGCAGGTAGGGTCTAACTCAGCTTAACAAGCGAATGGCTTGTTATCGGCACCTTAGGTAAAGGAATAAGCCAATAATGTATTTTTTTGGATACTTAAAATCCTATTAGTCAGAGATCAGCAGATAGAGGACATTTTTCAGTTTTAGTAAAGAATATTTATAATTCGGTTCCTGACACCCTTGTTCAACTTAATGGTGTCCTTTTTTTAACTTCTTTACCTGAGAATTTTTACAACGGGATTTGAACATAAGAACATAAGAATAGAGGACACTGCAACATGCCTACTGGCACACACGAGGCAGCTCCATTTTTGAATTGTATTTTCAGCATGTCTAACCTATTCTATTCTACTCTACTTATTTATTCTGTTTTTCTTTTTATGATTTTTCTAATAAGCACTAACCTATTCATACCCACCCTACCTCTGTCATATGTCTATCTAATCTACATTTGAAGGTGTCTAAGGTATTGGCATTTACTATCCTACTAGGAAGCTTGTTCCATGCATCAGCTACTCTATTACCAAACCAATTTTTACCAATTTCCCTTCTGAACCTAAATTTATCAAGCTTAAATCCATTATTACGAGTTCTGGTTTGATCATGAATTTTTAAAACTTTATTAATATCTCCCTTGTTAATCCCTTTAAACCATTTATACACTTCAATCATATCCCCCCTAACTCTTCGCCTCTCTAGAGAATGTAGATTAAGTTTTTTTAATCTGTCCTCATATGGTAGATTTCTGATATTGTGTATCATCTTGGTCATTCTTCGTTGCACTCTCTCCAAGGATTCAATTTCCATTCTATAATAGGGTGACCAGAATTGCACAGCATAATCTAAATGGGGCCTAACTAATGCAAGATAGAGCTGCAAAATAACTTTTTCCGTCCTATTGCTGACGCTTCTTGAGATAAATCCTAAAATTCTGTTTGCTTTATTTCTGACTGCTGTGCATTGCTCTCTTGGCTTAAGACTACTACTCACAAGAACTCCCAAATCCCTTTCACACTGAGAACTCATGATTTCATGGTTATTTAGCTTATAACTAGTATTGTCTTTTATAGTACCCATTTTAACTACTTTACATTTTTCAACATTAAATTCCATTTGCCATTTGTCCGACCATTCAGATAATCTATTTAGATCTTCCTGTAAAGCATGAATGTCTTCTTTTCCATTTATAGTTCTACCTATTTTAGTGTCGTCTGCGAATTTACTTAGGTTACTACTGATATCCGAATCCAGATCATTTAGATATACGATGAATAATAGAGGACCCAGTACCGAGCCTTGTGGTACCCCGCTTGTAACCGAGCCCCACTCTGATTTCTCTCCATTTATGCAAACCCTCTGTTTTCTGTCTTTTAACCATTGTTTGATCCATCTGAGCACAGCTCCTCCTATACCATGAGCTTCCAGCTTTTTAACTAATCTTTTGTGAGGAACTCTATCAAAAGCTTTGCTAAAATCTAGATATATTGTATCATATTTTTTGCCACAATCTACTGCCTCGTAAACTTCTGAATAAAAAGACAGTAAGTTTGTAAGGCACGAAAAACCCTTAAGAAACCCGTGTTGTGAAAGTTTTATCAGTCTGTGTAATTCTAGATGTGCCCTTATTTTATTTGCAATTATGGATTCTAGAATCTTACCCACTGTTGACGTTAAACTTACCGGCCTATAATTATTCTTTTTAACACGTTCTCCTTTTTTAAATATTGGTACCACATCTGCCAATTTCCACTCCATGGGTACCGATCCTAATTTTATTGAATTATTAAATAATGCAGTTAGAGGACAACTAAGCTCTTCCTTGCATTCCTTTAATATTCTAGCATATATTCCATCAGGTCCCGGAGATTTATGAGCCTTTAATTTATCTATTTCTTTTATTACCTCCTCTCTCGTAATATTTATTGAACTAAGTATATTATCGGGACTGTCTCTGTAAATGGATTCTACTTCCGGAATATTTTCCAAGTTTTCATTTGTAAATACAGATAAGAAATAATCATTTAAACATGTACACATCACTTTATCGTCATCTGTGATATGGCCATTGGCTACTTCAATTGGTCCGACTTTTTCCTTAAATTTTGTTTGATAATGTTGATAAAACCCTTTAGGATTTTCTTTAGCTTCTCCTGCTATTCGAACTTCGTATTTTCTTTTCGACTCTCTAACTATCTTTTTAACTTCCCTGTTTAACTGTATATATTGCTGCCTCACCTGCTCTTCACCTCTTTTTAGTTTCCTGTATATTCCTCTTTTAATACCTATATGATTCTTTATTCTATTGTTCATCCATTTAGGGTCATTTTTTCTTGATCTGCAATGTTTCATGGGACTATAGTCTCTCTGACTATTCTTAAGAGTCATGACAAAATTGTTATATTCCTCATCCAAATTTATATTAACTGACGGGCTGCTGTTCTTTCCTGTGAGAGAATTTAATGTATTGATCTTATCTTGTGATAATCCTTGGCATGTGGTACCCAAATTTCGGGGTAATCCGCTACCTGCGACCTGACCTGCTGGATTAACTACCCACATCTGTACCCCAGAAATCCCTTCCCATACCTTATTAGATAATTTAGTTTTTAAGCCCTCAAAATCTCCTGCTCTAAAGTTTGGAACAATATTCTTATTTTCCTTTATAGTTTCCTTGAAAATTATGTTAAATCTAATGGAATCATGGTCACTGTTGCCCAATTTTTCACCAACTTCTAAATTTGTAACCATATTCTCTCTATTACTAAGAACTAAATCTAGTGTATTCACCCCCCGTGTTGCTTCATGTACATGCTGAGAAAGGAAATTGTCTTGTACTACTTCCAAAAACTCCTTAGAGCTACTATCACCTGTTATGGTTTCCCAGTTAATATGTCTAAAATTAAAATCGCCTACAATGCAAACTCTATTTGACCTGCTCACTTTAGAAATTTCATCGTATATAACTTGCGACTCTATATTATCTAGATCAGGTGGTCTGTAGACTACTCCTACAACTAGACTTTCTATATTATTTTTAATTTCAACCCATAAGGTTTCTGAATTTAGATTTGTCTTAATTCCAGACTTAATGCAGCTTCTGAGGCTATCTTTAATATACATAATTACCCCTCCCCCTCTTTTATCTGCACTACGATCAGCATTATAAAGTTTATATCCTGTAATTATGTACTCAGCTTTAAGGTGTTTGCTTTCTAATTTAATCCAACTTTCACTAATGCATATTATATCCGGTCTCTCACTACATACTATGGCTCTCAGTTCTTCTATCTTGTTACCTAAACTACGGCTATTTGTATAATATACTTTTAAACTTTCTCTAGCTTCACCCTTCTTGTGGCTATTCTTTTTGTTAATATTTGTTCTATGTAACAAATGGTTCTTATCCTTAGACTCCCAGTTATTTGACCCACTATTTACTGAACCCTTACTGACTAATTTCTCTGCACAAGTATTAATCATTTCATTATTTGTGTCTAACAAAACCCCCCTACCTCTCTGTCTATCATACCAGCCAATACCGAGACACCTGAATTAGAAAGATGCACTCCATCCCTTGCATACATATGCTTACGACTAGTGAAGTGATCCCACCCGTCTATAAAACCTATATTATTCTCCCGACAGAAGACTTTCATCCTAGCATTTACTCCTATAGCTCGAGACCACCACTCTGAACTTTGGCTAAGCCTAGGGAGAATACCACACATCACAGGAACTGCACCCCTTTTCCTAATCTTATCCAGGGCTTGTCTATACAACCTAATCAGCTCTTCACTTCTACCATCCTGCACGTCATTTCCCCCAGCTATCAAACAAACAACATCTTTTTTCTCAATCCAGCTATTTATTGACTCACCCACCTTCTTCATACCTGCTCCAGGGAAAAAATATTTTCCTCTAACTCTATGCCTGAGTTTCCTTTCTACATATCTGGATAGTGAATCCCCTACAATTACCAAAGAACGAGACTTATCCGGAGGATGGGTTACTCCGACCTTGGGAGACTTACCTAGGCTCTTGACCTGAGAGCTTTTCCCACTTCCATTTTTACGATCGCTAGTACACCTATCTGACTCTATGGTTCCTGAAGAATTGCTGCCGCCACTGTCACATTCATCTCTAAGTGACCTAAATGAATTAGCAACCTGTAGTCTAAAAGTATCATTTTTCTTAAGAACCATTTTCGTTGAACCCTTATTCACAACTTTCCAGTCGTCTTCATTATTCAATCGACCCTTCCTGGTTAACACCTCTACTTTACCTCTCAGATCCCTGTTCTCCTCAGCTAAGGATCTGACCTCCTGCCTGACTGCGGCCAACTCATTTCTTAAATTAAAAATGAGTTTGCTTGCGTCAGACGAGGACAAATCCCCAGCACAGCCACAAACAACACCAACAACGACACCACCACCAACACCACTACCACTAACACCACCAGCACAAAGAACACCACCACTCTCCATTGTACTAAGTTTGGTCAAGATTTGAGCTACTGGAAGCATCCAGAGACTTTTTGAAGCGATTGCTGGATTTTTAATGCTAAACCAATTTTACAGTGAAACACTTTTTAGCGTTTATTTACAGGGTTCTACTGAAATTATATAGAAAATGACTGAAAGTTATGATTTGACACTCGGTTCCTTCGACGGCAGTGACCTTTGTAATACAGTGCTTGAGAATGTGGGAAGAAGAATCGACTATCACGTAAATACTTTGAAGGAAGGAATACGGAACATCGTCGACTTGGAAATCAGGGTTTTGGCAGGTCAAATAGCTCGCCTCAGGGATAGACTGGCTGAACTTGAAGGTATGAATGCTGCACTTCGCCAAATAGCATCGCCAGAAGCCCTGAAGTACCT
>JAXCGZ010002321.1:17500-20000 GCA_037179515.1 Halocaridina rubra | reverse complement strand
CCAAGGGACAAAACACAATTAAAGAGGGTATTTAAACCATTTTAAACCGCTAAGTGAAAGGTAGACGAAGTATGTTTGACATCAATAATATCCACTGGCATGTTTTAAGCTACGACTCAGTACACTCTCCATTTATAATTGGAATCCATCTCCGGAGGAAGGTCTTGATACCACAGTCGACAGCGATTGCCAAACAAAATCCGACCAATACGAGCGAGATTGTTGTTGTTTTCAATATAATAATAATTTTCAAGGAAGTGACAAAGGATTACTACTCTTTAACCAGAGTTATAAAATTTTGAGTTTCAAATATTAAGTGTTACTGTATTAGTATCAACATATAGAGATATTGTTGTGAGATAATTCAAAAACATTAGAATCAATTTTCTTCAAAAAGGCAGCAGTGTTCCACACAATGCCAGACCATAACTTTTGTGCATACAGTGACACGGCAACACTTTGTTGTAAAAGTGAAGCCCATTGCAAGTGTTACATCCGCCAAATGGGCTTTATTCTGTCTTGTAGAAAAAGCCTACCCGAGTTTTTCACGCTGCTCAGGAACCAAGAGAACCATCAACATATAGAGGATAGCAAAGGTCACGTGGGTGAAGACGCATTAGATGCGACTTCCCATAAACAAACCTGGGAAGCTAAGGACCAAGAGAAACGAGAGGAAAATCTTGCAGATCACGGGATTCCTAAGTAAGGATCTAACATCAGAGACAAAACACTACAACTTTAATAACATCTTGCAGAATATGGGACTCCCAAGTGATCATCTAACATCAAAGAAAAGAACATGGAAACATTATTTAAAAGCCAGAAACTATGCTGAAATTTGCTGAAAGTGTGTAAATTAGTTTTAACCTTTTGTGTTTTTGCCTGTAAATATTTTTGCTTTTATTCTCATTGGTTTTTATAATAAGTCTTAATTTTGTATGTATTGGTATAGATAATTTTATCATTCCAAACTTTTTTTTGAAAGTAATTAAAATCATTTTTAGTTATCTATTATAATTTCAAGAGATGCATCTCTAATACCTCATTAAAGAATTAAATTGTAGTGATAAACTTCCTACATAGTAATTCGATGCTTTATCTCTTGCTTATTAAGTTAATCTCCATTTTAAGTAATTGTATAGAAATGTTTAAAATAAATATAGATTTCTCAGATGATTTTTAATACACAACCTACATAAATAATGGAGAGTATAATAATAAACGAAAATAATTTAATGAATAGTTCCTCTGCAAAAACTATATTTTAGCAAGTGGTAATAGCTTTTCAGTTCTAAGATACAAACATATATGTATGTTTTTTTAATGAATATATTGTAGTCATATTCACATTAATTACTCTTCTTTGATAAGCATATCTGTATAACCCTCAATAATCTCAAGTTAAGCACAAAGAAACTTTTATGTCTGTCATACAATAGCAGGATATATATAATATGCACCTATGGATACCAGTACGGCACTAGTTAAACCATGTGACCAGCATTCCTCAACTGGGTGTTAGAAAAGCGGAGTTACCAAGCAAAATAGAATGACTCCTCTAAAACTTATAAATAAATGAAATTCACATAAAACATGAATAAAAAAGCAGGATATAAAGCATGTTACACTGAATTTTTAGAATCTTAGATGGCAGAGCAATTGCATCATTCAAAGACGGATTGAGAGGATTTATTTAAATTTGTTTTATCACAGGGATACCAGACTAAAAGTTTATCTGAAGATACAAGACTCAATTATCAAAGGAGATAAACATTTAAGAATTCATAATCGAGATCATACTAGAAAGGACCATATATATATCCTCACGGGATATATATATATATATATATATATATATATATATATATATATATATATATATATATATATATATATGAATCATTCTTTTACCCCGACCGGGACTCGAACCTAGGACTTATGATTACTAAGTCAAGGCGCTACCACTACACCACAGAAGGTTAAAAGGAATCCAACCTTATAGCTTATATCTGCTATACTTAGGAATGAACGCATTCTAACTGAATGCCACTATGTTCATATTACAGATTCCCCAACCTCACTCGTGGCTTCATTTTAGCATTTAATTCAATTCCCAATCTCATTCGGGCCATGAAATAACCAAATAGCACATTACATATGTGAAAACATGAATCATTCTTTCACCCCGACCGGGACTCGAACCTAGGACTTATGATTACACCACAGAAGGTTATAAGCAGATATAAGCTATAAGGTTGGATTCCTTTTAACCTTCTGTGGTGTAGTGGTAGCGCCTTGACTTAGTAATCATAAGTCCTAGGTTCGAGTCCCGGTCGGGGTAAAAGAATGATGCATGTTTTCACATATGTAATGTGCTATTTGGTTATTTCATGGCCCGAATGAGATTGGGAATTGAATTAAATGCTAAAATGAAGCCACGAGTGAGGTTGGGGAATCAGCAATATGAACATAGTGGCATTCAGTTAGAATGCGTTCATTC
>JAXCGZ010002321.1:5000-10000 GCA_037179515.1 Halocaridina rubra | reverse complement strand
CGATTCAAATTTGTATCCCATTTTTATATACCATTTTGTGCCGATAACATTTTGATACATTTTATTTTCTGATCATTCGATTCACTTACAGATTTCATATCAGTTTTTTTTTGTCGTACTTCATACCTAATATTTCAGGTTTAGTCGCTGAAGACAAGGATAAGGGCTTTTCATTTTTAGATGAATCGCATTTCCTAGCTGACTTTTTTTTGTTTTCATTCACCAGAATAAGAAAATTTTCACTTAAATTGTTATTTTACAATTAGTGTATTATGAATATGTAAATTTTAAAAACTCATTTGAATATTGCAGAATGAGATATACATGCATCATTGCCATATTATTGTATACCATCATATTTATTTAATAAATATATAATCATTGCGGCGAAACAGCAGGGCCTTGCCAAGCTGTCGCCACAGAAACATTTGAAAACATCGTTTGTTGGTACAGAACAGTAATGGAGACTCCAGGATTTATTATATATAAAAAAAACTTAATCTAGATTACAAGGGATTAGTAGTCACCGTGGCTCAAGCGGTAGCATCCGCGACTCTGAGGAGTCAGGTCGAGGGTTCGCGCCCCATCACGGTCTGAGGTTAGCAAGGGCATGCACTCAGGGTAACGATTACATCTGCCAAAACAAGCTCTTCGCAAGAAGGCAACCGTCCTAGCCCTTGGTAGAAAAGGGAGTCCGTGACGTAAAGCCGGAACATTTAGCTCAGTAACTGTAAGACTGATGGCACCAGTGAAGCGTCCGTACCTTGGTCGGCACATCTAAGTGTCACATTACTCTTTGATTATATGATTGATATTACCTGTGCAACTAATTACTACTGAATACCTGTCCCCAGTATGTTAACTATTTAGGCTGTGTCTTGTGATACTAGATAATAAGTATACTACGCCGTTGGTAGATTAAAAATAAAAATAAATTGTAAGTGATCTTTTAGAACGTGATCTATTTAAACGATATTGACGGAGTAGGCATCCACCCGGGAGGGACGGGTCATGGTGGACCCGTAGGTGAAAGTTCTTGAATTTCAGGTCAGGTCAAATCTGTAAATATAAAGTAAACCTGCTAAACATTCTTGACTGGGTTAGTAGTCTCCTGTTTTTGTTTTGTTAGTAAGACCCCATCATACTTCGACTAGTAAAGGGACAGGCTGTGCCCCTCCGATTCCAGTGTGTATATAAATAGTTAAAAAAAAATAGTAAAAACAATATTTAAATCTATTTAGAATTGACAAAAAATTACCAATAAAACCGACAAAATAATTAAGAAATTATTTCATAATCACATAGAGTAAACAGAGTACCAAAATTGACCCAAATTACCGGGTTAATCCGATTACATAATCTCATAAAGTGAGTAATGATAAAAAATTTAAGCGCGACAGTTATTTTCCACATTAAAGTGCTGAAAAGATTCTATTTTAGAGACAAAAATTAATTATATTTTTGGAGACGAAAGGTCAAAACACGGATGAAATAAAAGATGAAAGTTGGCTCCAAGTTTTGACTTTTGCTGTGGATATTACTGTGCAATTAACTGACCTTAATATGAAAGTACAAGGTAAAAACACTCTCATCACTCTTATCAAAGTAGGAACTTGACGGACACACCAAATATTGTCAGTTAAAAGAGGTGTCAAACCTCAGGACAAAATTAAAAACAATTATTAAAAATAGTGGCAAATAAATTTTAAGTATTGAAATATTGTAATATTTGTACAATGTATAGGATACTGCTGCAAACTGCAAACATATGTTGCCATTTAAAGTTAAATTTTTTTGTCAAACTACTTCTTACTTTGTATTCATGAATGTTGTTAAAACATTAGTATGCACATTGTATGTTTCTAAATTCAATAAACAAAAAATATTCTGCCAAAAAAAAATAGTATGCACATTGTATGTTTCTAAATTTAATAAACAAAAATATTTTGCAATAAATTGTATTATATGACTTCAATTAGTTGTAATGGGCAAACAGTTATTATGTGTGGCCCTCATGACAACAAATATGTTACCAATGTGGCCCTAGGGGTGCCCCTAGTTTGACATGCCTGAGCTACAGGATGTGGAGGCTATAAAATGTGAATGCATCATTCGCCTGGATGCCTGTGTGTGCAAGCTCTACAGGGACGATGTTTTCATCGATATGTGGAACCCTCAGTTTTTCTGAATTCGACACAGCGAGTAAGGCAAATAAAAGTTATTTCATGGAATTTATGTAATGTATGAAAGAAATTAGACAAACAAAATGTTCAACAGTTATTACCAAATTTTGACTTGATTGTTCTAAATGAGATAAAGACTTCTTTGCCTGTATCTTTTCCAAACTATGTGTCTTATAGCAGTAAGGTTATGGGAACTGCTAGAAACAAGTATTGCTGATCAAGTGTGGGTCAGATTACATATATTATCAAGGGTTTTGTGTATATACCACCGAGTGATTTCACATATTATTCTCATGAGTTGTTTGCAGTGATATAGGAAAAGCTTAATTTGGTTTGTACGCATACAGATGCTATCATCATGGGAGACATGAACGCTAGATTAGGCCGTTCGGTTCGGAATATACTGACCACAAGTGATGATGTTTTATCTTACCCAGTTATCAGTGATGATGTAAATGTACATAATAACAACGCAGAAAAAAAATGAAAAATATGCACTGATAATAAGGTAATTGTGGTAAATAACCTCAAAAAATCCTGAGGAGCATTTTGTGGGAAATAAATCATTTAAGCAACGTGATAAATGGACTTCGGAGTCGAATTTGTTATTTGCATCTTCTTAGCTAAGCAACAGTTTGTGTGATTTCAGTATACTACAACGAGGTGACCAACCATTTGACCATGCCCCGATCGCTGTAACAGTCAGAGTTAAAGGAGCAGATTTAGACAGCATCTTAGCCCGGGCGTTGCTACTTTGTGATCACGCGGTGGAAACCCATGCATTTTTACTTTGGATAAACATGCATTTTCAGACAACATTTTGTCTCACTGTGGTGTAGTTAACACAGAGGAAGCCTTACATGTGTTGGCAACTCATGTTGATGATGTTCTGCATTGCGCAGCTGAGAGCAGTGTGGGTGTGGCTAGTGCTGGTCACAACCGTGATAACTTGGGCAGATGGGAAAGATGGTTAACAGTGCAAGGTTATTAATTTGAAGTGAGAGTATGATAATCCTTTGAACGAAAATAGTAATTGTCTAATTGACAAAGAGTTTAGACACCATTTTGAAAGTATATTTGACCTTACAGAGGCGGAGATTTGTGACATAGATACAATGACTAATATACCAACACTCGATTCTCCAATTACCAGTGAAGAAGTTCAACGACAAATTAAGAAAATGAAACCAGACAAGACATATGGGCCAGATGATATTTCTCCAGCTTTGTTTAATTTTTACCAACTCAGTGGGTTATAATTTTAACTATGCTATGCAATAATGTATTTTTCTCTTGTTCTTATCTAGAATCATGGACAAGAGCAACATTGCTTGCATTATTTAAGAAAATAAATAGATCTTGCACTAATAATTACAGAGGGATAGTAGCCATTAATAGCTTGGCCAAGTTTTATGATATGGTTCTCTGTGATAGACTAAATCTTTGGTTTAGTCCACCAGGGAACAGGCCTGGGCACAGAGCAAAATATGATGTTTAGAACGCTTCGTTACGTTGCAACTCCTGACAGACATGGCTAAGCACAAGAAAATGAAGCTATTTGTAACTTTCATAGATATTGCAGAAGCATATGATTTGGTTCCTAGATTAATACTTATTAATGGGTTAAAGCGTTTGGGATGTGGTTCTGTAAAGTTAGCGGTGCTATTCGCAATGTATCACATTACACAGAGCATGATTAGTGCTACAGTGATGACTGCTAATCTGGGAGTTGGGCAGGGCTCACCTAGCTTGTGTTTTCTTTTTCTGGTATTTATCAACAAAGTAGCCACAATGGTAAAAAATATGTGCCAACAGAGAGAACTTTTACAATGGCTCCATATATCAGTATTCATGGATAATACCGTGTAGTTAGCAATTTCAAGGAGAAATATGGTAACAATCGAAAATTGAAAAGTTTTTGTTATGATTATGGTATGAAAATGAACCAAGATAAGACAAAAGATATAGTAATAAATGGCATTCACTGTAGTAATTACATTTATTCTGGGTTGCCCTTATACTTGTGACGGTTCGGTGTCCTCAGCTGTGCAACTACATGTCAAGAATAAATTGTATCATGTCTTAATTTGCGTCGTTTACTGGGAAGAATAATGACGTTCCTTTTAGTGTTAAAAAGAGAGTGTTGGATGCGGAATCAATGTCCTCATTACTCTATGGTTGCGAATCATGGATTGGAGCAGATTTCAAGCCAGTCACCAAACTGTATAATTGTATCGTTAATCAGTAGTTGGGGGAAGAAGAGATCAACTTAGAATTTAGTGTGTTATGTTGAAGCAGCTTATCCATTTCTGAGAGATATAGTGATGGGGATAAATGGGGAGGGTTTCCAGGATTGTCTTAGCAAGACACTGGAAGAAAACCTCTTTGCTCAAGCAACGCATGGCTGACCAAAATGTAATATCCCTCAGTCCCCAGCAGCCCTTTGGTGGGCGGAGGGTGCTGGAGGAGCTTCATACATGGTCAGCTGACTGATAGGTAGAGAACTATCTACTCAGGCGTATGGTGAGAAAAAAAAAATAGTAAATGAAAAACAACACAAGTCTTTGTTAAAGTGTGGGAAGAGCTCTGTCATCTTCGATGCTAAACCCCCCTTTTTGTTGTATAAACAGTCGGAAAAATGAATAATCAAACGGAGATTAATGCTCGAGCATTTAAACAGTAAAGTTTCCCTGGCGAAGAATTCATGGAGAGAACACGTGAGAAATGATTTTCTCAAACGGGCTGACATTGTATTGTGTACAAAGAAATAAATCCAAAATTTCTTGAAATTATATTTGTAAACAAAAACACACGATA